>MU839162.1:0-208237 GCA_030685235.1 Copromyces sp. CBS 386.78 | reverse complement strand
AATTTTTGGGGTGCATTAGTGTGCCTTGGCGCGCGGGAAGGGTGGGGCTACGGTGCCGGAAGACATTCATTACGGTGCGAAAAGACATTCTCTTATTAAAACTTATTTAACAAATCCCTTTCTTATAGCGGTGTTCTTTGCGTATAAAATTTCGTTAATTTTATATTCTTCTTTACTATTTATTATTACGGTAGGGGGTTAGGGGTTAGTTCTTTTTTGGGTAAAGAGGGGAGATTCTTTAATTCTTCTTACTTAATTTACGTAGAAATTAGTTAGCCCTTTCTTAAATATATTTAGGGTTATAATATACGGGAAGGGAATAGTAGTAATTATATATTTAATATATAATTAATTTAGCTTTTTTTTAAGTCTAGTAGTAAAAAAGTTTTTTAAATTTTATTAAATTTTATTTCTTAATTAAAATTTATTGGTTAAATATTTTTTCTTATTCGTTTACCGTTCTATCTCTTATATTATTACTTCTATAGAAGCTTAATATAAATCCGTAATTTATTAAAGTTTTTAAACGAATTCGGCCGCCCGTTATTTAAGTAAATTTAATTTTATTGGGGTTATTAAATAAATTACTAGGACGACGGAATCCTGGTAATAGCTATAGGTAGCGAAGAAAGGGGATACCCTTATAGAGGAGTTAATACGGTTATTAATAGTTATTTATACTATAGGAAGCTAGCGGTCCTAATCGTTTTATTATTAATTAATATAAGCCCTTAAAAAGGCTAAAATTTCCTAATTTATCCGCTTAGGGCTTCTATTTATTTATAAATAGTAAGCGGTATTTAATTTACGATTAATATTTAATAAAAAGTATAAATAAGTTTAGAATTCGCTAGTCCAATTAGTATTTTAATTACTAACGATTAATTTTAATTACTAGTAATACCGTACGAAGTATTAGAAAAAGTGTTCTGTATACCGTTTAACGGTTATATTTTCTATAGGTTCGAAAATAACTTCTTTATTTAGCTTATCTTTAATAACCTAGAGGTTATAGAAGCCGTAAATTAGAAGTAAGTTAGTAATAAAATTTATTTATAAGTATTTATAATAGCGGTCGGGGATATTAAAGAGTTTAAGGAGGCTGTATTTATATATTTTCCATTATTTAATACAATTATATATATTATAATTTTTAAAGAAACGTCGAATTTAGGCCTAGAATAGTAATTAGTAAAAGTCTCGTACAATAACGGCTATAATACTTTCTCTTTTAAAGTAATTAACGATTTTAAAATTATAAATACGTTAAATTAATTATATACGTAATTTATCTCGAAAATCGAAGGGTTAGGCGTTTATTTCCTTTGTTACCGGTTATTCTAGGATTTAAAGTCGGTTTCTATACGTAAGCCTACTTTAAGGGTCGATCTTATATTTGGATATTTATAATTAGAGGTTAATACTAATAGGGAAAATATAATTACTATGTTAAATTATTTAATATACTTCCTAATAAATAAAATTAATTTAGATCGCTTAGTTTTAAAGCTTTTATAAATTTAAATTATTAAAAGCCTTAATATTAAACAAATTTACGCCTTCCTTTACCGAAGTAATGGAAATGCGTATATATTTATGTAAAATTTCGTTAGGGATAAGTTGTAAATCCCTTACCTCTAAGTTAATACTGTTAGGGAAATTCTATTCTTTTTTCGAAAGGGTATTTAGAATTATAATTTAATTTTAGGGTAATAAATTAAATTGAAGTTAAACCGGGATAATTCTTTAATTTAGTAAGCTTATTATTCCGAAAAGCGCTACTATTTTATAAAATATTTTAAATTCTGGTAATCGGTTTAAATTATAAATTTAGGGTACGAATATAATTCGGCACACTATTAATTTAAATAGTGGATTACTATTAATATTTCTTTATTATAAATAGGGTAGTTTTATTCCGTAGAAGAAAATTTCTATAAATAGAATGTAATAGTATATTTATAATTATTTTCTTCTTATATAAATATTCTTCCTAATACGAAACCGCTATAATCTATTTTTAGGAACGTAGGGTAGTTAAAGTTAAATTCTACGAAGATAAGAATTTTAGTAAATAAATCCTTTATTATATTGAAGGCCTACTATTACTCCTCCCCCTACGAAAATTCGATTCCTTTACTGGTAAATATTATTAAAGGACTAGCGATTTTGGAAAAGTTTTTAATAAAAATACAATAGTAGTTTATAAAGTTTAGGAAGTTTTTAATACCCTTTTATAACTTCGGAATTTCCTATTCTTTAATTATTTATACTTTTTCGGGGTCCGCTTCGATTCCTACGCTTATATATACGATAAAACCTAAATACTTTACCTTTTTAATAGCGAATTTATATTTATTTAAATCGAAATATAGGTTAATTTTATTTAATTTATTAAAAACTAAGCGGACTTTACGTATATAGTTAGTACGAGAATTATTAAAGTAAATAAGGATATCGTTTATATAAGCGGAGGCTAAATTATTAAAATATTCCCTTAAAATAAAATTAATATACTTTTAAAATATATTTAGTATATTATAAAGGCTAAAAGGGGTAATTATCTATTTAAATAAACTAATTGCAGCCTGGGTAGCCAGCCGCATCCAGGCAAGGAGAGTAAGAGGTCGGCTACCCGCCGATAGATTAGAAAGTGGTGCCGCTAAAGCTAGGTAGGCTGAAGAATAGGCACCGACGGAGAAACTTCTAACGATCGTAGTAAGCCCGCCCCCGGTAACGGGGGCGCCGCCGCCGCCGTTATAAGTACTAGAATTAACCGCTACGGACTGTAAAAGGTAATTAAAAGAAGTAATAAAAAAAAAAAATATTGTACTATAATTATTAATTAACGGCGGCGGTAACTAAATTAGGCCGACAGTACGAATTTACTATCGCTAACCTTAACCCGAAGTTTAGTAATAATATTATAAAACGGTATATAATTAGTATAAAACAAAAAAAGAAGAATGTTTAATAATTGGAAGACAATAATAAATAATACCTATTATTTAAAGCCAAGAATTCCCTTCTTACTTAAGTAAGGACGGAAATTATAAGTTTCCGGTCCTTCTTTTTCTAGAAGAAGGTTCCGGATATTATAATATTAATTTATTCTTACGGTATAAGTAAAGAAACCTTTACGTATATTGTTTTAAACTATTTACGGATAGCTAACTATTAAATAACGGTAATTAATTAGCTATAGACGAAAGAAGAATTTTAAATTTATTTAGACGACGGAACCCGAATTGAGAGAATTTTTTCGTAAATATTATAGTTTAATAGGCTAAACGAATATTATTTAGTAATTAAATTAGAAGGAGAGTAGTATAATAAATTCGTATAGTATTTGTAAATGCATTCGATTATAATACTAAAATAAGAAAATATAGGAAAAATAGGAGGAGGAGGAATTAAATTGTATTAATTATAGTAGTTATTTAATTACAAAGGCAATATTAAAGTAATTAATTAACGTTCTTCGTAGGAAAAGAATTTATAGAATATATTAAATATTAATTTTTAATTCCGAATAATTTTATAATACTATTAAATCCAATTTTCATTAATCGGAAAAAGACCGGTAGGGCTATTAATTATTATTAAGGAATTAATATTAGTATTTCCTCTATTAAAATTAAAAATAGGAGTAGTAAGACAATCGGTCAAAAGTATTTCGTAATATCCTTTATATTAATAATCTTCGACCTTTATATTCTAATAGTAAAGAAGGATATTAGGGTCGTATAGGAGGCCGTCCGTAATTAAATATTTATATACGTCCTTAAAGAAATTAATATAAGCACTATAGAAATAACGAATTAAGGGATTAATATTATTCTAAGAGTAGGATAAAATAATAATTGTAATTTAAACAGTATTATACTTATTATAGTAATTTAACGGAATATTTAATATATATTTTATATTAATAATAAAATAAATAGTATTCTACTTATTAGCGTTTCGAAGAACGTTAAAAAAAAAAACGAAAAGAAAATTACGGGAGGAAATTTATTTTTAATATTAATATAATAAATATATTCCGCGAAGAGCGTATAGAATATAATTATATTAAAGGACGGAATATTATAAATATAATTAGTAAATTTTAAATTATAGTAGAAGTAAGGAATATAATGGACGATATTAATTAATATAATTAATAAAAAAAAGGGGAAGTAAGCGTAAAGATAAGAAAGATTTACCGGTTAGGAAGAAGGTTAAAGGCGGAATTAAAAATTAATACCCGGATAAGGGTTTAGAATTCAGGCGCTAGAAAGGAAGGGGGTATAGGGGAACGGGCGAACTTAAAGGATAGGGAATCTATTATACGGACGAAATTAATACTACGTTTAATAGTATTATAATTAATACGAATTATAAAGCCTAAGGGGTTAAATATACGGCCGGAAGGACGGTTGGAAATACGGCTAATAAAAGAGGACGCTATTTTAAAAATTAATTAAATAAAGAAAAAGAAAAAATTCAAAAGATAGTAGCGGGGAGGAATTTTTATATAAAGGGAAAGGAGGGGCCTTTACGCTTATATAAACTTTAATAGAACCGTAGGAATTTAGAAAATAATAACGAGGCGGGAATAAGGGTAAATAATAGGGAAGGGATAATTACTATAAGCGGTTTAGAAGGAAGGAACGGCGTACAAGAATAGTATTTCAATTATTCTAATATTAGATCGAAGGCGGTAGAAGGGAAGTAATTTATTTGCTAAGGCGGTAGGTAAGTACCGCTACAAATAGAATCGAAATAGAGTAGGCGCAATTTATTCGCGACCGAAAGGAATTGGTAGTTTTTATCCGACGGCGCTTATTGCCGTACGGTTTCCTCTAGAGAATTAGGAGAAGTACCCTATGCTAATAAGGCGCTATAGATAAGTAGTATAGGGAATAAGACTATTATTATTATTTAAATAAACCGAACCGTATAATAAAAACTATCTTCTATTCTTTACCTATTATTATCCGGATTTTATAAAATACTTGTATAATATCGATTTTCGTTAACTATTTAACCCTTTTCAAATTATAAAGAATTTTTTTAATAAAGGGAAAAGGATAACAATTTAATTTAGTAATAGTATTAAACTTATAATAATTATAATAAAAGTGGAATTTACTTCCCGGCTTCCGTATAAATAATATTAAAACCGCGGTTTCGGAACGGTTAGGGCGAATAAACCCCTTATTAAATAATTTTTATAAAATTTTCTTTAAAATTAATAATTCTTTTCGAAATATATTATATAGCGAGCCTATTAATATTAGGAGGTTGTTCCTATTAATATCCTTTTTAATTTCGATATAGTAATTAATACTTAGCTTATATAAGTTTAATTTATCGGCCTCTTACTTTATAAATAAGGGAATTAAATCGTAGAATTCGGTAAATATTATTTTCTTAAATTCGGTTTTAATTTTTAATTTCTTTAGCGTAAGGGCCCTCTTTATATTATATATTAAAATTATTATAATTAGGATTACGTAATCTCTCTTAAAACTACGGACGTAATTAAAAAAATATAAAACCTTTATTATTATAATTATTTTTATTTCCGTTTCTTAAATATATAGGGTACGTTAATTGGCGTAAGGGAATTATTTATTAGTATTCCCGTACTAAAATCTTTTTTAATATAATATAGAAAACAATTTGCTTTAAGAAAACTAAAATTTTCTAAAGATAATTAAGTATTTTAATTAGGGTATTACGTAAGCGTTAACCTATTAATAATATCCGCTAATTTCTATTATAAATATAATTATTTTACTAATTTCGGCCCCCTCTATAGTTCCGGAGGCGCCTTTAATTTAGCGGGTACCGATAGAAATCTAGGAGAGGTGTAGGTTGTTTATAAAAATTTTATTTATTACGGCGTAATATTAGTATTTTTTATTTATTAATATATATAGGAAGTTTCGGTCTTAAATAATAATTAGTATTTTTATTACTTCTACCTTTAATATTAATACGTTAATTGCTATTCGAAATTTAATTATTTTAGGGGGTAATATAAATAAAGGAATATAAGTGGCTATTATAGTATTAGACTCCGGGTCCCGATAATAAATTAGAATTAGGCTTTTCTTTATTTAATAAATACAGAAGCCGGGGAATTGGGTTCGTTATCTTCAAGTAAGGGGGCGTAAGTATTAATATTAGTAATTACTAGGGTAACGGAGGTAATTTAAATATATACCCAATTTAAATTAATAATTAAGGTATATAAATATTAAATTTATAAATAGTTATTCCTTCCGTATTTTATATAGCGGCCTTATTCCCTCCTCTTATAATAATTTTCATTGGAAATTTATTTAGCGTATTATTTTCTAACGCTATTAATTAAACGGCGTAAAGTTTAAATTATTTTAGTAATAGTTATTATTATATTACTATTAGTATTTTTAAGTGCTGTATTAAACTTTAAAGATCCGGTAATAGCCGAATAAGCGGTAGCCGTATAGGGGGAGGGGGTAGATATTTAACCGTATATATAGCGACCTTTATTCTGTCTTTAAATTTATTAGAGGGCTTAGCCGGGTTTAATCTATTCGAAATTGTATATAATAATATAAAAGCGTTATATATATTCGTTATAATCCGTTAATATAATTATAAGTACTAACTATTATTTTAGTTCCTTAGAAAGTAAGCTAATTAATTAAATAAGGCGAAAATTATTAATTTAAATATTACTATTAGCTGTAGTAAATATTTATTCGAATTTAAGTAAAAATTCGCTTAAAGGCTCTCTAAATACTTAAACTATCTTCCGTAGCTTAATTTACGCTTTTTATATTTTTTATTTATTACCGAAGATTTAAATAAAGTATTCGAAGAAATGCCGATGGTTAAAAAATTTATTAGGGCCTCCTATAGTTTAGAACGCTTAAATACACAATTTCAACTTAGCGGGGAGCATATATAAAATTTAATACTATACGACCCTATCGTTATTAATAAAATTATTTAAATTATCTAAATTATATTTGAAAATTAACTAATTTATAAAGAAATAAATTAAATTAAATTCTCTATCCTAAGTAAATTAGTCGAAAGTTTTCTACTTCGACTTTTTAATAGAAGTCGCTACTATTAATATAACGGTAGGCACTATAATCTAACCGTTGAATTAAATATAATAAATTCGGTTAGAATTATATTCGGCGAATTTATTATAGAAAACTACAATTTAATTAGCATTTTAAAATAGCCTAATTATAAGGTTGGAAAAGGGGTTTAGAAAGGGGGGAACGGATATATTAACGTACTTAGGGAAAACGGTAAAAGGATAAATATTAAACGTATTAAATAGAGAGTTAAAAGGAGGGAGTCCGCTATTCTGCTAGGGGTTCTGCTAGGGGTTCTACGGGTATTGTTAATTTTATTAGGGATTTTGCTAAGGGATTTGCTAATTCTATTAATTTTATTGGGGGATCTGTTAATTTTATTAGTTTTGTTAGTTCTACTAATTCTATTAATTTTGTTAATTCTATTGATTCTATTAATTCGGATCGTTAAAATCTATTTGCTAGTAATTTCTATCTACTATAGTAAGGACTACGTACGTACAGAAGGACGACGTGTGAAGTCGAACCTAATATTATGGTTTTTGTACGGTTAGTATAGGTACAAGGTAAAATATATATTAAAAAGGTTCGATAAGGAGAAGAAGAATTTAAATATATAGAAGGAGCGGTGGATAGCGCTCTTATACTTAAGGGGTTTGTATTGGGAGATAGGGTGTACGTTGTATACGTTTGGAAGGCTTCTAGACTAGGACCTCTGGGCGGCAGCCCCATAACAATTAAGGGCTTTAGAAACTATAGTTAACCGAGGCGGTATAATTACGGGCAATATAGCCGGGCTTACTATAATAATAGTAGAGGCTATTACAGGAACGCTAATTAAGAATATCCTTATAAATAAAAATTGTAAGATTAATAGTATTTAAATCTATTTTATTACCGCCTTAATTAATAAGGACGTTATCGGTAGAAGTTTTAATATTAGAATAACCTCCGCTACTATTATTATTACCGGTATTATTATTAGGATTGAGGAAGTAGTTTACTATCTTTTAATAATAATCTACGTTTTTAAGGTTGCTAGCGACATTATAATAAATTTTAAATTAACGCTTGAAATTATTATTAGGGGGAAGGTTACGGTAAGCGAGAGCGTTATAAAAACGTTTATTAATTTTATTCTAAAAATAATAAACCTTTATCGAATTATCGAAACCATAGAAATTTATTAAATTAATTAATTTAAATTTGAAATCTATAAAAAATATATTCTTTATATATAATTCTTATAAATAGCGGCTAGCATCTATTTTGAAATTTACGTTCTAGAAATAAAAAATTAGATATTTTATAAATTCAACGCCTATTTTCTAACGCTAATTTACTTTATTAGAATTCGACTAAATTATATTTAAATTATTTTAAATACCGGATAAAATTTCGGATCCTAAAAGTATAGCGGTATAAATAATCTTAACATCTTTAAAAAAATAAAGAACGGCATTATATTTCTATTAGGATTAAATTCGGAAACGCTAGGCCTTAAAGATTTTATATTTGCGAACGGGACCGCTAATCTCTTTACCAGTAAAGATAGGCGGGTTTTTTACTATTTAGTAAAGAGAGGAGGATATAGCTACTTTCGTAATTATATTACTAATAGAAGAAGAGGGAGCTTATATTTTAAGGGTGTTATATTCTGCGAATAAAATATTATAAATAGACTTGAGGTTAATATAATCGAAATTCTTTGAATCGAAGCTAAATTAAACGTCGGTAACTATTTAGTAGGCGGTTTTAAACTCTTCCTTAAAGCGTTCGAAATTATTAGTAATATTATTATAAAGTATAAAATTAGTACGATAGAAGCGATTAAAGGGTACGATAATAGATTAGAAAGTAAGGTAGTAAATAATAACGGCCGCATTTTCGAAATATTTATAAGGAATAGGTAGGCCATTTTTTTAGTCGAAACTTTTAAAGAGGTTAGTAAGGGCTACGTTTTTAAAAATTTCAAAAAGCGCGGTATAGTAAATTATAATATCGAATTTAACTTCGAAAGTTTTATTAAAGGCGGAATATAGTAAATTTAAATCGAAAGCGTTAATTTTAGGAATTACGAAGTTAAGGAGATTATTATTATTAAAATTATTATTTAGGGAAAAAAAAGCGGGATTATTATTATTATAAAGTATAAAATAAAAAAGAAGTAATTATTCGAAATAAAAGAGGGGTAAAGGTCTGCGATTGGAATTATTTAATAAAAGAGAAAGTCCGTTACTAGGACTATTTAAAATAATCGAAACGAGGCGATCCTTTATTTATTAGATAAAGAGTACCTTCCCTTACGTATTAGTAAAGGGAGGTTTGGGGTCTTAATTGGGCGATTATTATAATTACAATTGTCGATACTTAGGGGGGGTATTAGGCTTAGCGATTCGTAACGAAGCGATCCCTATACGCGCGCGATCGAAAAATAATTGTAATAAAAGATAGGTTTGTATTATGAACGTAATAATTAAAAGGTATAATTAATTATTATGGGAAGAGGGCGAGAGGTTAGGTGTAGATGATTAATATATGTAATTGTACGAGGGAAGAAAGGGAAGAGTATAGAGGTGCGATCGGGAGATGGGCCTTTATAGGATTCGAGCTATAAACCCTAGTGGGTCTATGGCGGGAGGTACAGCCAATTAACCGATAATAGTAATAAGAGTCTTAGAGAGCTACTGTCACTAGTATATATAATATAAGCTAACCCTGTAATATAATTCCCTTTTTCTAAATAGGTTAACCGTTTTAACTTCCCCCTCCTTAATATAATTAATATTAATACTTTAAGTTATAATTTTAACTTTGTATTTAATTTTTCGAGTAGCGAAATAGAAGAGGACTTTGTATAGTACTTTAAATACCTAAAGGAAATCTAAGAAAATATACTAGACTCCGCTATCTATATTACCGATTTTAATAAAGGGTTTAAGAAAGCGGTCCTTATAATTTACTTTGACGTAAAGTAGTAATTCTATATATAGTATATTATAAAGAATATAAATTATTATATTAAAAAGAAATAGGTTTAGTTAAGCCGTCTAAGTATTAACGAATTTACTCCCGACTTTACCCTACTAATTCTCCCGCTAACCCGCCGGAATTTAGAGGGTAGTAGCCCTAACCCGCTTTTATACTAAGGCTTAAAATAAGAGGACGAGGATATTCCCGGTAATATAGACGAAGATCCTATTAATAATAATTTGGACGAAGAGGATAATGCTATTATAATAGACTATATAATAAATAAAGAAGAGGAGGGAAGTAGTACTAATATTATTAAAGGGGATATTGGGGAGGTAGATTGCCCGCGCGCTTTACTATTAATTCGACTGTATATTATATTAGAGTATAACTTTAATCGCTGCTTTTATAAAAATATATATAAAGGCTTTTTAAAGGTATAGTAGAAGGTTATATACGTTAAAAACGAAGGTTACTATAAGAGGGCGTAGTAATTACTAGTTAAAGAATTTCGATAGTAAATTCGTATATTCCCTCCCTCCCCTATTGTTATAATAAATTATATATTTTCTTCGCTAATTATTATTCGTTATAATATTTATATAATATTTACGTAAGTATTATTTATTATAAATTGACCAATTTAATAACTATATTATTTTTAAATTTAGAAATTACGGTATTAAAGTAACTAGCCGTATAGAATTTATATATAGGGCTATTAAAAGATTCTTTAAAAATCGATTCCCCTCTTTTAATTAATTATATAAATATATTTACTCTATTTATACTATTTAGAAGGACCGTTTTAATATAGAGTCGACGAAAGTACGGTAAACCTTCTTATATAAATATAAGAGGGTTATATTCTTTAATGAACTACTAATTAGAATATTATCCTTCCCCTTTAAATTTATATAGTAGTAATATTATTATATATATAACGATTAATTTAAAGATTTAGGGTAGGAATTATATACTAATTATATAAAGGGATTTATAATATAATATAGCCTGCCGTATAAATATTTAATATTGTAATTACTATAGTGAATCCTTTAAGAAGGGTTAATTATATAGGATATAAATAAGTATTAGTAATTAACCTTAAATGGGAGCGATAGCTTAATTAATAAATAACGTCGTAATTTTAATAAATTTCTTACTTTATTAATATCGTTATATATAATTAACGTCTTATAATAATTTAAAACCCAATTCTTCTACCTAGCCGCCAGCAGTAAACTTTTATACCCGACCCGAATTTAAAAGATTACCTATATAAAGTATTAGTACGTAAGGTGCTAAACTCGGAGGTTTATAAAATTAATTAGTTTAAAGTTAGTCGATAATTATAGCCCGTATAGCCTATTAACTACGACCGGTATAATAACGGCCGTATACCCTCTTACGACGAGGACGGGGCGCCCCGCCGCCTAATATTATAAAATATAAGAGAGAGGGTACTAATTTCTATACTTCGCCGCAGTAGAAGTAATAGAGGCGGCGGAAGTAAAAGTAGAAGAAGTATTTAACGAATAGTAATATAAGAGCTAATAGGAAATACCGCCCTTATTCGAATAAATTTTAAAGAATTATATTAGAGCTTTATAATAGGTTTTATAGCGTTATAGAGGATATAAATTCTAATTCCAATTCTAGCTCTAACTCCTTTACCCTTACCTTTATTATATTATTCTTAACGAAAACTAGTACCCTCCCTATTTCCCTATCCCTAAGGTTGGCAATAGCCGCCGCTAGTTTAGTAATAGCTGTATTACGGCTATCCGCTAGCTTATATTAGTTTTAGCTAATTCGGTTATAGACCGCTAGCGATTATTAAATAGTTGCTTTAATATTAGGACGGTCCGCCGCCTTCTAATTAATAATAAGAAGAAGGATAAGTTATAATATTAGTAACGTAATATAAGTAGCGAGCTCTAATTTTTATAGTATTGCTTTTAATACCCTACTTTTACTTATAGGGATTTAATATAGGGGCTCCCTAGTACCCTCCCTAGTACTTTGGGTACGGCTAATACTTATATAGCAGGTATTAGAATTAGCGTAAGTACGTATATTCTAGTTAATATATATAGTAAATATAGCGATTAGTATAACCGCTAATATAGTAGTAAGGATAAGAATTATAATAGTAAGAACTTTATTAACCTTTTTAATAGTAAATAATTAATTAAATTAATAATTCTAAATAGCTTTATATAAATTAGCGACGTAGATTTCATAATGTGCGCGCGCGGCGGTATATACACGGTGGTGGCGGTGCGTATACGGCTTACTCAGCTATAAAAGCGGGTATGGGGGTGCTGGTTACCATCTTTAGAGGTGCTGGTTACCGTTTTCGTGCCCAGAAGGGGCGATGGTAGGGTGTTGGTTACAATTATTTTGAGTCTGCGGCGGTTTAAAACTCTGGCGAACTCTTGCAAAGAGAATTCGGTACTGCAAGGAACTATGAAGTTTTTGGTTTCTCTTTGTCTTTGTCGGTTCTGTTGGTGTTGTTCGTCACAATCTCCACTGGAAGGGAGTAGATGCGTATCAGAACCTCGCCTGGCCCAACCAAACACAACTCAGAGACATGACAGAAACAAAAACCACAAAAAGGGAAAACAAACACGAAGATCATCGCAAAAAGGCGAGATAACATCAACAAGGAAAAAGGAACGAGGAAAAAAAAGATGTTTGAGACTCGGATACCGGGAGTCGAACCCGGGGCTGTTGAGAGAGCAGTCACTCCTGAGAAGTGAGAGTCAACGATGTTACCGCTACACCATACCCGATTGAACGGATAAGGTCCGATTGTTGTTGATGGTGGACGGACAGCATCTTCTTATAATAAGCATATTCCAGATTCAGCCCTGCTGACTGCCATTTGGACAACCCCCGACTCCTCCTGACAAAACACCCCGTTGGTAAGAAGCCTCATTAAAACGTTTCTCCATAGAAAACCGTTCTTTATTCTTATCATTGTTGAGGCAAAGACACTAAGAAACTCACTGCCAACGGACAGCTACATCAACAGCCGAAACCAAACTTTCAGCGCACAACCAACCAACAGATTGTGGACAATGCTTCCATGACTCAACCACAGTTGTTCTCAACTCCGGTTTAAGGACAATTTTCTCCGTCCCCGGTCACGGTGGCAGTCGCAGTCCTAGGCGCCCAGGCACATATGCAGGTACATTGCACACAAACCACCACGGTTCCCATTCCTTATGTTCTGTACCGCATAATTTGGGAAAATTCGTTTTCGGAATCTGGCCGAAGCTGGATCCCAACCACTGACTGGTAAGAGATCAGAGCAGGCCCCAGCTTCGAGAAAACCCACGGAGGGCCAAACGTCATGGAAAACACCTATCCGGCTCGAGAGAATGCGATGCTCGATTTGCTCACAGCTGGTGGATCCCGTCAGATCCCGAAAACGGATTTGTGAAGATTATACGGTGGTTACCCGCGCTTGCAACAGACACTCACTGGTTGGAGCCTTGACTTGAAGGCGTAACGGACAACGTTGGTTCGTTCGGCGAACGTGGAAACTGGGAATTGGGAGCTAAGGAAACTAACTGTCTTGCTTGGTGTCTGGTGCCTGGCATTAGCGTAAGACTGGTGTTGGCTTTACGATGTGTTTCCGGTTGGTATTTTGATTTTTAAAAGGCAAGTAACTGAAAGGCATGTCAACTTGAAAGAAAGTATAGTACGGTGCTTTCTGCTACATACCTATCTGGGTATCTCGATGTTGGATCGTAGGTTTGGTCTAACGACACCAAGAATTGACTATGAAGGACTCTGCAGTAGTTAAATGAACATTCTGTCAGATACAATCGATTTCTTACCTGAAAATTTGGTTGGCAACAACCTGCTTGGTTGAAAGCCTGGCGGAGTCTCTGCTGTTGGTTGGTTAGTTGGGTTGGCAGTGAGCATCCATCCCTTTCTGTCTCGTTGGGTTGGGTGTCAGTGTCCAGTCTGTACCTGCGCTAGTGTTGCTTGCTCCTACTCTTTGTCATTGTCATTTTGTTGGTACATGTAATAGCGTATCCGTACTGTGTCCAATGGCCATCGTGATTCCTGAAGAGAAAGTGGCAGGTGGATCGGATTCCCGGATAATCTCGCCCTCAATGCCTTCGACGTTGGATGTTGGAAAGATGATGTTTCAAAAATGGATGTATGAGATAAAGAAATATAATTGCTGTGTATGTACGAAAGGGTATCTCGATGCGTATGTATCCAAGGGAAATCGAAAATCCAAAAACCAAACTGTTTCCCCACTCTTCCAACGCAGATGCGCAGAGAAGCGTCTGACCTTGAAATGCTACTTCGCGGTCTGCACACTCTCCACCACCACCGACCTTTCCTGTCTCTCGCAGTCCGTTACTGGGCTCTCCTCCCTGTCCTTCTCCTTATCTACCTCTTCCTCAAACGTTTCCTCATCGGGCTCGGGCCCATCACCCTCATGGCCCACCCTACTCATCCCCTTCAGGGTGTCCCTAACGGTCTGCTCCCTCTCCAGAGCCTGCCAAAGTTCCACATCCCACTCTTCCACATTCCTGCCTTCACCACCCTCGTCCCAAGCCCACATGGGCCCCGCTCCCCTCGCTGCTCCTCCTCTTCCGAGCGCAAGGAGTCCCTTCCATGTTTCCCACTGCATCCATTTCCTCCATCCCAACCTCCAGAGACCGGATATGATCATGTTCCTCTTGATGGATTTGTAACCGAGTTCGACAGCGGTGAGCAGGCCGACGGCAGCGAAAAGAGCAACCCACCATGCTGGGTCGGGGCCGAACGAGGAGAAAAAGCCACCGCGGACTGCGTAGGGCCAGACACCCGGGGCGTAGGCGCCGGCGAGGAAGATTTGCCAAACCCACCAACCTGCGAACGTGATGCCGAAGGCGCCGAGGATAATGCCGGTCTTATGATGGGTGTCGATGATGCTGTCGTTGTTTTATATGTTAGTGTCGTGTTAAAAAAGAATGAAAGAAGGAAGGAAAAGAACGTACAGCAACTTCACGTTAGTCCAGACAATGGCGACCGTAAAGACCAAATTGCCCACAGCAAACAACCCATTATCCTTCACCGCAATCCCACTGTAGAGTCCCCAGCACACCCACCAGACCACCACACCCTGTGCCACTGCCGCCACCACCCACCCCAGATACTTCCGTAGATTCAACCCGCCGTCCCGCTGGCCCCATACGTACAGCTCCGGCACGGCCATCAAGGTCTCTGCGCTCAAGTCCTGTTCCCACACTCCCGGGACAATCACGCACAAACTGGTGAAGAGCGTATTAAGTACCGTCAAACTCCATGATTCGTAAAGACTGGTGCCCGTGTATCCGGTATAGCGCTGGTACAGCTCGGTAGGCAGATAGAAGAACATTTCCTTCCAGAAGGTGGCCACGATGAACTTGGCGGTGCGAGCGTAATTCCATCTTCCATGCACTAATAGTAGGCGGGAGAGGAAGCGGAACTGGGCAACAGCATAATCAGCTACACGCGCGGCTTGTAGACCTTCCCGGCCAGAAATGCCTACGCCGACGTGAGCGGCTGAGAGCATGGCTAGGTCATTAGCACCATCGCCTATGGCGAGAGTGAGAGGTTGTGTCCGTTTAGGGGTGACAAGATAGGAGAAGAAGCTCTTCTTTTTGGTATTGATCGGTTGATGAGAGTGGTTGCGGATGGCGGTGACGAGCAAGGCTTTCTGGGCAGGGGAGGCGCGGCAGCAGATGACCGAGTCAATCGTCGGGATGAGGCTGTAGAACAATTCTTTGGCATTCCCGTGAGTTTCCGGTTCATCAAGGGCGGCGAGTGAATTGCCGTCAATAACTACCACTGTGTGGTTGGGAATTGCACTATGCATGGTTTCGGCCCGGATGTTCAACTCGTCAACGATGTCGATAAGTTGACCTTCCAAGTTTCCTTTGGCGGCATCGAGTATGTAGATATCGGAAGTAGGATGGCAAAGCCGAGCCGAGTGGGCGATGTTGATGGCCGTTTCGCGCTTGTCGCCAGTGAGCATCCAGATCTTGATGTTAGCTCGTCGGAGGCGCTCGATTGTCTCCGGGACACCCTTCTGAAGTTTGTCTTCAATAGCCGTGGCACCAATGAGATCTAGCGTCTGCTCAACTACTTCGCCAGCCGCTTCGATGCGTTCTTGACGATCCACTAGACTCGTTTCTGCATCATGGTATAGCTTCTTCCATGTCTTGTATTCGGACTCGGACAAGAACCGACCAGCGAAAAGAAGCGTGCGAAGGCCCTCGGTTGCGAAATCATCAATGTGTTTGAAGCACCGGGTGAAGATAGCACCTTCGTCGCACACGGAAGGATCGTCAAGGAATGCGAACCTGTCTGGCACTGAGGCCATGCCAGCCTCCTCATAAGGCACATCATAAGATGCTGTGCTGACGGTGATATGGGGCCTGAGGCGATCTTCTGGTGCAGACAGGGACATTCTGCCCACCTCAAACGATTTACTGCGGCTGTTGACCGGACGCTTGCTAGGTCCAGCAATGCTGTTCTGTCTCGCGAGATTGATGCTGCGGCGGATTGTAAGACTTGGTCGGCCACCGAAACTGTTGCGTGGCTCTCGAGCCTCACTCCTGCGTTGCATTTCATGCTCGGCCTCCAAGCTCTTGCGAACCTCGTTGGCCTTTTGCTTTGCCAGTTGTGCCATCCTGAGCCGTGGAAGAATGACGGAGTCGGCACCCTTGGTGATCAACCATATTCTGTCATCAGGACACCGGACAATAATGGACATGCGCTTTCGCTTGCTGCTAAACTCAATAACATCCAGGATCTGGTAGGCGCGCTCCATTTCTGTGCCGTCGATACGGAGCGTGACCGCGTGGGAGGAACGCTGAACCACGAGAAACCCAAGATCTTGAGCAGCCTTGACGAGAGCAAGTTCATCCGGTGAAGCGGCTTGGAACTCAATCTCTCCTTCTCTAACTTCCGGCAAGCAGGTGTTGCAGAGTGCAATAGCAAGAATGAATTGAACTGCCCTCCTCGAGAAAGGAGCATTTGGGCGCAACCTTATGTACTGGAGTAGGTCCTCAGTCGTGACCTCTGGTTGGACATGGTCAGGTCGGCCAGTGGACCGCCATTGTGAAGATGACCGGCGCGGATTCGGCGAACGGATTGACACAACGGTTGTTGTCTTTGTCAACGAGTTGTCGTATTCAGGGGTCGGTTCCAACATGACCTTCATCTCTTTCTCCTTGGTTTTCGTCTGAGTGAGACCCAGTTCTTCCTGCTCCTTGAGAATATCCATCTCATGCAACCATGTCGTTCCGGCAATGCTCATCTTTCGAAACTTCATGACATTCTCAGTCAAAGTTCCAGTCTTGTCCGAAAAGACATAGCCGATCTGACCCAGGTTCTCGAGAATGGTGTTGGTGTTGCACTTGGCCGGCGTATCGGACACTTTGTCGTACATCTCCAAGTCAGAATTGAGCATCCACATCTGCCCGAGTTTGACAATCTCCAAGCTCACGTATAACGCTAAAGGAATGATGTTGTTGAACTGGATGAAGAAGCCGATAATGATATTCTGGAACTCCACTCCTAGATCTCTCAAGTACCATGCCTTGTGCTCATAGGCGTCTTTCCAGATCAAATAGCCCATTGAGCAACCGACGGAAAGGGAGATAACCACGACAACCAGGCTGATAACAATCTTGTTGGCGATCTTCTCCATGGCTGGCTTCTTTGCCTTGGGATGTCGGTCGGCATTTCGTCGGAGTTTGCATTCTTCTCCCGTGTTGAGGACCATACCGATGGCACATGTTGTGTTGCGTAACGTGCAACCTCTGTACACCACTTCATTCAAAGTCAACGGCAACGTTTCACCGTCCACTGTTACTCTTCCGTCGAATCGATAGAGATCTGGGTTGGGATCCTCCACTACAAATTCGGCCTGGCAGTTGGCAATGCCTTGGATGGTGTTGCAACGCTGCAGAGCCTTGGATACCTGTTTGTTCTTGAGATTCGTCTCTCCGTCCAGTGCCATTGTCTCGATGTAGGCCATACCATTTTCGCCGTCTGCGTAAAGCAGCACAATATCTGCGGGGACATCCTCGTCGCGGGAGAGCTTGATGACATCGCCGACTTTCAGATCCTTCCATTGGGTAGCGTGCCATTTATATTCCGAGCCCGGTATGATCTCGTCCACTGCCACTGTATCCTTCTCTTTTGTCCTTCGTAATGCAAACCCAGTCCGCCAGTCCTGTCGGCTGTCGACATGGCCTATTGGTCGGAGAACGGTCGCGCTTCTCGCATTTTCCACCTTATCGAGCCGGTGGCGTTTCCAGTCATCATATCCCTCCTTGACCACAGTAAGAAGGACGAAGAACAAAAGCGGAAGAATGGTGGTGAAGTTTCCGGTGGTACTGACGCCGGGGATGGTTTGAGGAACACCGACGCAGAGGAAGTAGAAGTTGGCCAGGCGCGAGAACTGGAAGAATAGCTGCTTTGGCAGGAAATCGTAAACGGTGTACCGGGACGTTCGAATCGTGTTTGGTATGTATGCGCTCCCTCGCCGTTCGTCGATCAGGGGTTTGTCATGATGAGGTCTCAGTGGGATATGTCGGCCGTCTTTCGAAGGTGGTAGTTCTTTTTCTTGGAAGATAAGTTCGAGAATGTATCTTTGATATAGCTGTTGTGTCGAGGCCTTGATGGTCCTGGTCACCGTTGTCGCCGAGGAGCTAGTTTTCCGCAGGATGCCGGCCTTACTGAAGGTGTTGATGCCCTTTTCCAACGAAATATCACTGGTGCCTCCCTCCTCGGCCGTACTCGTGGTAAAGCTGCTCATAGTGGTGCCTGTCCAAGGGGCGTAAGATTCATGGTGTCGCTTGTCGAGATATGGAAACAGTGATGATTAGGTTGCGCCAGCGCATGTGTTGATTATGTCTACGCGGTACGCTACGTGTAGAAGTCACGATCACCGATGGATTGGCGGGCCGATCAGGTCATTACTGGGGCTCAGTTACGGTGTATCATGGGCGGGTTTGGCTGTTACCGTTAATCGTGACGGCGATGGTCGCCAGCTTTCCAGGCTTTAGCTGTGGAGCTGCGCGGGCCCAGGGAAGAACCCGAGAAAATCTATGGAGAGCAGCCCGCGGATGAAAGTGCTGAACGAATCCCAAAGGTTCAATCGGGCGAGATTAGACTGAACAATGGAATGCATCGGAAGAAAGTCGAACTGCGACTGAAACGAGCGACGGAATCGGCAAGAAACGAGCGACTGGTAGTTGCGATTGAATGTGGTGAGTGCCTGCCGGAACACACGGAAATTGAGAATGATGACGAAGGGAAAGAACAGAGGTGGGATGAAAGAGGGAAGGCGCCAAGATTGCTCGACATGGGATCTAGAATCCTGCTTCGGATCCTTGTCCCTTCCGTGGTGGTGGATACGGGACAGTCTCGGGGCCCCACATTTCGGAGGTTTGTCATTGGTTTCCGTCCCAAGTCCGACTTTCCCGATCTCAATCATCTTGAACCTCATCTTTTAAAACACAGCTCGAGAAGCATCACTCACTCAGCCTGCTAATTTGGTGTCTTTAGTGGACATCCGAGAATTTGGCGACACGGGCTTGGGTAGAATCCAAATTGTGGAATGTGACAAACTGCCGTTTAGAAGGCGCAGTGTTTACCGACTTCTCCTCCTCCCCCGATCATCTTCTCTTTCGACAACCGCCTCATCTCTCTCCCACAAAAGATACGCCGCTACCGCAACCGGTCCTCCAAGTACGAACCAGCCCAACGCCTTGCCGAGTCTCTTTCCACCACCGACTCCAGCGGCCCAATACTGGTACACAGCCCATGTGAGCAGCGCAAAGTTACCACTGTAAACATCCCACTGCAGAAAGTGCTTCGCCAACGGCGCCAACCACGCCATCCGGACCTTCTCCAAGCTCGACGCGTCGAGAGACGGCGGATCCCACAGCGCCCTTGGGATAGCCGAACCAATGTTCACCTCCTTCAACATCGCCGAAAGCCACGGATACGAGACAGCCAAGCTTGCGGGCAAAGCAGTGGACGGCGTCAGCGCAATGGCTAGGTAGCCCAACTGAGCCACAACGCAGAGGGCCATGGTAAACTTGTAGACTGGGCTTGCACCAGCCGGTTTCCTTCCCGCAATAACTTTGTTGCTGTTCCCCTCTGCTCCAGCATCAGAAGAACCAAACAAGCTCTTAAGGAAGAACATCAAGTTAGCCTGCAGAATGGGAAACACCTGCCAGGTAGCCATCCAGTTCTGATGCTCAGCTTGCGGGATGAACTGAGGGCTTGGTAACCCCATCATGAACGCCGGAACGAGGAAAGCCATCGTGATGCACACCGGCAGAAGAGCCATGTCCCCCCTGTCGACGGCCAGTGCGTCGAGATCACTGCCACTTGCTCCAGGCGATGTGAACAAGTGAATCACAAAGTAAACCGGGCCAGCAATGGTGTATGACAGTAATTGCATGCCCATGCCCCAAAATCCAGTCCTGTGATAACCGTCAGTCAGTCAGTCAGCCTTGTCCATGCTCCATCAGTTCTCCCCACATCATCAACAACAGCCCTCAAAACAAGTAAAGCAAAATCACCCACTTACCAACCAACCAGCCGAGCCAAACCACCCTTATTCCCCCTCCTCCCCCCTTCCACGCTCACCAACCCCCAAGCACCCGCAAACTGCACCATGGCCATCCAAAGCGGTACATCCACCTCCCACGTCCTTCCTCCTGACATTTCTCCTCCCCTTCCCTTCACCAATACCTCCAGCCACGGCCCCTCCCACTTTTCCTCCCCCGTTTCCGGGCCCCCAGCATCCAACCAAGCAGCAAAAAACGTCACCAACGTGACCAAAATTTCATCCACCGCCTCCACGCCCGTGAACTCCCGCTTCGACTCATACCCCACGACGGCCGAGGGGTCGGTCTTGATTTTCGTGAGAGCAGCAAAGAACCCGTTAGTGAACCCCGTAACCATCCCGCCGTAGGCCCCGGTGCAGAGGAAGATAAGGATGACGAGGGTAGCGAGACACTTGCCCGCGAATCCTACAAAGCCAGAGGTACGTCGCGCTTGGAGTTGGGCTATGATTGAGGTCCGGCGGGGGCGGGTATCGGGGGATGGACTAGGTCGGGGGGTTCGTTGACCTTGGGCCAGCCACGGGGAATCGGGAGGGGATGTGTTTTTGAGGGCCATGTTGGCCCTTGATCGCTCGAGTGAGTGGGTAAGTGAGGTTTTGGATATTGAGGAAGAATGAATGGGAAAGGGGGGAAAACCTAGCAATGAAACTCGCATAAGAGCCCAAGTTCCGAGGTCCCCTCAGTCCAACCTTGGCAGGGTGGTCAAGGTGGTGGATGAAGACCCACTTTGTTTTAGGCCCCTGTTGCTAGGTGCTGACGTCCATCGTCAAGTTCAGATCAAGTGCATATGGAATGATTGGGCGAGAGGGACTGAATTTTTATAGTCATAAAGTAACAGTGATGCAACATGTTTTAGGGTTTCACTTTAAAAGAGCCCAATGTCTCAAATCCATGAGGTTGAATCGTACAATTAAATGCTGCATACTAGAAACTAGACAAGCACTATCCCAAACTGTCTCAACCCCTACAAGGACAAAATGCAATGGTCAATTCCGAATTAGAAAGGTATCAACAAAATTCAAAATGGCACATACATCCCTTGATGGTCATGCCGCTGCTGATCTAGACAAAAAATATCCGTAACAATTGCAAAGTGTTCTCCAACACAACCCAAACGCCAAGTACCCAAGTTCGCCCGTCAGCGCCATCGTGATTACCTACTTCTTCTTCGGCTTCTGATCGCCCTTCTTCGGCTTTTCGTTACCCTCATTCGGTTCACCCTCACCCTCATTTTTCGACTGGCCGTTTCCCTTAGTCTCATCAAACAGCACCATCTTCTTCCCCTCCGCATCCAACGTAAACTTCCTCGTCACCACCACCTCCCCATGTCTCTCCATGAACCTACCGCCCATGTACCCCGGTTCCTCCATGTCCGTCAACCTCCTTAACAAGCCCATCGTATCTTGCGAAAACGGCTCTCCAGGCAACTGATGCACCTCTCTAAAGACACCATTATCCGATTCCTCCTTTGCCCCTCTTTTCTTCAAGTGCACAATAACCCTGACAATCTTCTGAATCCTCTGGACGAACGGCCGTAGCTGGGGGTGCATATCCGCCGGGAACGGCGGCGGAGCCTCCAGATCGGAGCCGGGGGGTATGGGCTGCTCGGTAGCCAGCGTCTCGGCCTCGACGTTGTATAGTCGGACCGTGTGCACCAGCGCCTCCACGCAGATGTGGAGGGGCGTCAGGTCGAGACAGCCACGGAGGATTCCCTGGTTGGGGTCCGCGCCGTGGCGCAGCAGGATGTGCACCGTGTCCCAGTGGCCGTTCAGGGCGGCGTCGGTCAGGGGGCTGAAGGACGGCTTTAGGGCCATGAAACCCCACTGGACTTGGAGCATGGGGTGCCTGAAGAGGGGTTTACGCTTGAGAATGGCTTTCACGACGTCGCTTTGTCCCTCGTGACAGGCCTAGGTATGTGTACAGGAGGTTAGTGGCCGGGACGGCTAGAAGGACTACTTGCAAATTTCGACGCAACTTACAGCCTCAAAAGCAGAAAATCCATAGTGATGTGGCGTGAAATGGTTCCAACCCCCCTTTTTGGGGAGGGATGGGTCTATTGAGTGTTGATTGCTGGTATCGGTATTGGGAAACCCTAGAGGTGCACCCTGAAGCTTGATAAGCTCACGGATAACGAATTGGGAGATCTTGGTCCCGGGAGGCGGGCGAAGAAAGTCGCCTTGGGCTGCTACTTGGTCTTGCAATAATCTGGTGGTGGTTGAAGGAGTCCGGTAAGACTCGTGTGGATCGGCCGACGTACAGTCCATCAGAGCTTCGACCAGCTTCCTGTAGCCCCTCGCTGCAGCCTCCGCCATGGGCGTCAGAAGACAACCATTGACAGCGTCCGCGGAGCAACCTTTGGTGATAAGGAGGCCTGCGGATCCCCAGTCGCCGTTGCTACAAGCGAGATGAAGTAGCGTCGGTTTGGTGCTGAGACAGTGAATCCTCCCAGTGAAGTCGTAGTCGTGCGCATCGTATTCAGCGAGCAACTGAGTGACCAAAGGCAACGCCGACTTTTCACTATGAGTCAAGGCCAAGGTCAGCATCGCTTCTCGGGTGAAGGCCCCGCTGAGTGTCTTGACCACGCTGTGGAAATAACTCTGCGCGCGAAGTTCTATATTGCTTCCTCCGAGCGAGAACAGACACGGCATGTTCCCCGGGTAGCCTCTTTGGATGAGCTGCTTGACAATCGAGCAGAGTCGGGAATCATCGAAGACATAGCCAACTTTTTCACCAAAGTAACCTAGGTGTAAGCACATGCCTCTGTCTCCGGGCTTCTTAGAATCTCCGTTTTTATTGAGACGAAGGGCTACCTCAGCCGCGTATTGCCAACACCCACGTGAGATATTTGCTTCAGTGCTGTTTTCGAGAATTGTCTTCATAGCCAAATAATCTGAGTGGTTGTTACGCTCGAGAACTCGCTTCAACAAACTGATCAAGTAAGTTCTGTCATATTGATGGGAAGACCGAGGTGATAATCTTCCCACACGCGTACCGTAGCGTAGTAGCAATATCATGATCTGCTCGATTTCTGGTGACGCGATCATGCCACTGATCAGCTCCAGGGCGGTGACGTGACCGATTCGACTGGGAAGGTTTGGGTCCGCCCCGGCTTCCAGGAGCGCCTATGAACCAAGTAAACAGGTGCTTATTAGGAAAGGAAGTACTGAGGTGTAATGGCGATGTAAACCTACTTCAACGGCGGCGAATCTTCCGCGTAGTGCAGCCTTGCACAACGGTGTCATTCCAAACGCATCTGGCCTGTCAACAACAGCGCCTCCCTCCGAGACAAGTATTTGTATCTCAGCAACTAACCCTCTGTCAGCTGCTCTTGCCAAAGCGGTGTCGCCAGCTAGACTCACGGGGTTGTTAGCCTTGCCGTTGTGCTGGATGAATACTCTGATGAAGTTCTGCCGTTCGATTTCCCAGCGTGCCTGGCCGCCTGGCCGCCACACAACGCCCGCCTGCTTAGCTTGTTTATACGCGACTCCTAGGGCAGTGTAGACGTATGGGGCGTTTCCTTGTCGGTGTTCCGGCATGACGTGTGCCTGGAGATGTTGCTGGCGTTCCTCCTCTGTCGGGTCTCGACGTTGAAGGTTTGCTCCGAATTGCACAAATTCGGTACCCACCGTGAAATTACCCAATGCGCACGCCATCAGAAGGGGCGACATGGCCATACTACCCCATGGAGTATCTAGCGGAATCCCAAGGTCCATTAGACAGAGACATATTTCGCCAATATGTTCACGACGCGGACACAGCGTGAGATAGTGCATCGCAGTGTGTAGACGAGCATCGGTTGCCCTGGGGTCTAGCAGACGACCTACGTCTTTCTCATGCCCGGGGTTTACCAGAGGACCGTATGTCAGCTCACGGTACCGTTTCGCGAGACGGTGTACGACTTTTGGACAGCCGTTCGCAGCGGCACTTTGGAGGGCAGTGATATTATGATCACCGTCACACGCCACCAAGGGCGCACCCCGGTCGATAAGGAGTAGAGCGACCTCTTCATTCTTACTGTTTGGGAGCAATGTTCAGAAGATCAGAAGAGCTCAAACGAGGAGCATACCAAAAGTCAAGGGCTCGAGACTTACCTGCATATTGCATAATGAAGAGGATACCATGCCGGGACATTGGGAGCATCGTGGCCCTCGAAGCCCTCGAAGATGCTTTGCAAGTCAATGCAGGTGCAGAGCCGGCGCGACGAGAAAGCTGGGTTTGCCCCAACGTCCAAGAGATACTTGACAAGATCAAGATGACCACGGTAAGATGCGCGAGCAAGCGGAGTGGCAGAGACCGGCCGGTGGGGGTCTTGATTAGAATTAGGGATGGGCCTGTTGATGAATCGGTCCCTTTCCAGCTCTTGGGTGCAATGTGATAGTGCGGTTCTCATGACCAAACAGCTGCCATTATCGGCGGCCCAGCGCACAGCCTCTTTCTTGCCCTTGTCATTGTATAATTCGCCAGTCAAGACCAAGTGACAAAATCTGGTCACTCGGATCGCAGATGCCAAGTCTCTGAAATCCAGATGTTGTACAACGTTCAGGAGAAGTTCGGGCGGCAGGTTGATGAGCGCGGCCATATTGTTGACTATTTGGGCGGCCGCAAGAGTCTAAGTGAGCGGCGAAGGGACTCGTCTGAATGGCCTCAATTCTCGATAATTTGATGCGGTTATCATTCATCACGTGTGGGGTGCTTTACGTAATCAAGAGCTCCTGGTTGCCGTCGGCAGCTTCATTCCATGCTAGGTACCTCTAGGTAGGTATGAACGAAGAGCACCTGTCCCGTCGCTAGGTATGCTTATTGCATTAACAGCTCATACCCTGAAACATAGAGATACACCAAGACAGCTGTTAGTAGTGCAGCTATAGGAGTCCCCTGGTAGGTCCCTCTGGAGCTCCTACCAACACCTGTCAGCTACCTCTACCTAAGGTACCTTACCTTCCATCCTACGGCTGCGGCTTATCCAACTTTGGAGCGTCGTCATTCCGCGACTCAAAACGACATCCCGACATTACTACGACTTGCTGCGCCATCACCGTTTCTGTCACCAGCACAAGACCAATGCCCGCATGGTCCCGCACTCTCTAGCCAACCTCGAACACGGAAACCGTTGCATCAAACACGACGTCAAAGACACACACCAACACGCATACAAGCGACATGTCGACCCCCGCGCCGCCTGAGGACCAGGCCCGCCTCCTCGAAGATGCCTTGATCGCTGTCCGACAGCAAACGAGCCTCATGCGCAAATGTCTCGACACTCCCGGCAAGCTCATGGATGCTCTCAAGTGCTGGTATGTGTCCCCAAAGAAGCGTGATACGATATGGCTCGATATGCGCTGGTGCTGACCGTCGACCACTCTCGACAACTTATAGCTCCACCCTTGTCTCCGAGCTTCGAACCAGCAGTCTGGGCCCCAAACAGTACTACGAGCTGTACATGGCCGTCTTCGATGCTCTCCGATACCTCTCCGTCCACCTGCGCGAGAACCACCCCGTCAATCACCTCGCCGACCTCTACGAGCTCGTCCAGTATGCCGGCAACATCATACCCCGCCTTTATCTCATGATCACGGTCGGCACCGCCTACATGTCCATCGACGGCGCTCCCGTCAAGGAGCTGATGAAGGACATGATGGACATGAGCCGTGGTGTCCAGCATCCCGTTCGCGGTTTGTTTCTGCGCTACTACCTTTCCGGACAGGCACGCGACTACCTCCCGGCTGGCGACTCCGAAGGCCCGGAGGGCAACCTGCAGGATTCGATCAACTTCATCCTGACCAACTTCGTCGAGATGAACAAGCTCTGGGTCCGGCTCCAACATCAAGGACACTCGAGAGAGAGAGACCAGCGGACGCAGGAGAGGAAAGAGCTGCAATTGCTCGTGGGAAACAACATTGTCCGTCTAAGCCAGCTGGTGGATCTGCCGACATACAAAAATGGCATTTTAGCTCCCCTGTTGGAGCAGGTTGTGCAGTGTCGGGATGTCCTGGCGCAAGAATATCTGCTCGAGGTCATCACTCAGGTCTTCCCCGACGAGTTCCATCTTCACACCCTCGATCAGTTCCTCGCCGCTGTGTCCAGGTTAAATCCCCACGTCAATGTAAAGGGAATCGTCATTGGCCTGATGGACAGACTATCAGACTACGCCGAGCGAGAGGCCCAGAACGAGGAAGACGAGGATAGGGGCCAGTTGGAGGAAGAAGCGCTCACGAAACTGCTGGAAAGAGTGAAACTCGCAAAATCAGCCGCAGAAGCCGAAGAAACGAGCGCGCCGACACCCGAAGCCCCTGAAAATGGAGAGCATGCGGAAGCTGATGTGGGTTCGACTGATGAAACTGAAAATGCCGAACCAGCAGTAGCAGAGACCGAGGCTACCCCGACCAATGGAGATGAACCCGAACCGACCAAGAAGCATAGGGGCATTCCCGAGAACGTGCCTCTATACGAAATCTTTTTCGGACAGGTCAAGAACCTTGTTCAAGCCCAACATCTTCCGATCCAGGACACTATTGCGCTGTGTGTATCTCTCACGAACCTAGCACTCAACATCTATCCTGAAAGGCTAGACTATGTCGACCAGATCCTCGACTACGCCCACTCCAAGGTAAAAGAACACGCCAACAGCGCCGATTTGCATTCGCCGCCAGCGCAGCAGAGTATCTTGGCCTTGCTTCAGGCACCCCTTAAGCGGTATGTGTCGATATTTACTGCACTTGCCCTGCCAACATATGTTCCTTTGTTCCAGTCGCAAACCTATCCTACACGGAGGGCCGTCGCTGGCGAAGTGGCCAGACACTTAATCAAGAACCAAACCCACATCACTACCACGGCCAACCTGGAGAATGTTCTGGAAGTGCTCAAGGTCCTCATCAAGGAAGGATCGCAAGCGCCGTCCGGCTACCCCGGTGTCGTTCAGCAGCGCGGTCGTGCTCTGGAGACAGACGAGACATTGGAGGAACAAGGCTGGCTGGCCCGCCTTGTCCACCTCCTCCAGTCCGAGGATAACGACACCCAATTCCGCCTCCTGCAGGCGACAAGAAAGGCATATGCCGAGGGCAACGAGCGTATCCGGACCACAACGCCACCGCTCATTACCGCCGGCCTCAAGCTCGCCCGCCGCTACAAGGCTCGTGAGCACTACGACGACAACTGGCAGTCGCAGTGCTCCGCGCTCTTCAAGTTCCTGCACTCGGCCATCTCGACCCTCTACACGCGCGTCAACGGCGCCGGCGCCGCCGAGCTGTCCCTGCGCCTCTTCTGCTCCTGCGGCCAGATGGCCGACAAGACCGAGTTCGAGGAGGTGGCGTACGAATTCTTTGCGCAGGCGTTCACGGTGTACGAGGAGGCCATCAGCGACTCCAAGGCGCAGTTCCAGGCCGTTTGCGCGATTGCCAGCGCCCTGCACCGCACGCGCAACTTCGGAAAGGAGAACTACGACACGCTCATCACCAAGTGCGCGCAGCACGCCAGTAAGCTGCTGAGGAAGCCGGATCAGTGCCGGGCTGTCTACCTGGCTAGTCATCTGTGGTGGGCGACTCCGATTGCTAGTAACGGGGAGACTGAGGAGACCGAGGTTAGTAACAGCGCTTCCCCTTTTCGGTTGGTTTGCAGTGTTAACGTGCCATGTGATAGCTTTACCGGGATGGCAAGCGTGTTCTCGAATGCCTGCAGCGCGCTCTCCGTGTTGCGGACTCATGCATGGAGACTGCTACCTCCATCGAGTTGTTTGTCGAAATTTTGGACAGATACGTGTACTACTTTGATCAAAAGAATGAATCGGTACGCCCCGTCACCATCCACCCCTTCAACTCCGTTAGCTCTTACCATGTTAACTAACATTTTTTGCTTGCAGGTTACCACCAAGTACCTCAACGGCCTAATCGAGCTCATACACTCCAACCTAGCCGGTAACCAGCAAGACTCGGCCTCGGTCGAAGCCAGCCGGAAGCACTTCCTGCAGACCTTGGAGATCATTAGGAGCAAGGAGTACGAAGGCATCGTGCTCACTCCCAAGTAAAGCAGCGAGCAGCGGACCTTTTTGAGTGTTGTAACAAAAAAAGCCAACGGCGGAACGATATGAGAACCAGATGAGCGATGATGATGCAGTTACAATAAGATGATGGAACAGGACAGGACAGGAAACTACCCCCATGATACGATAGCTATAACCAACCGTACTTAGATATGTAATGACAGACAGCAAGGCGTTGAGAGACGCAGTTCAGTAAGGGCGCCTGAAGATTAATGAGTTACGTGAATCTCGATTTGTAACTAAACAAGCCTCTCTCAGCACGTGTTGAGATAGGATTTCTTGCATCATGTTCTTTTGCGTATTTACGGCCCTGCTGGGATATAGGTAGAATACAGCTATAGCAAAAAGGACAACCAAGAGTGGCAGAACGAAAAACCAACCAGAGAAACAAACCACCAACTGCGCCATGCGATGCAATCTTTGTAAACTAAAGGATCATGAAACGGGAGGTGAAACGACTTTGTTTGTGACCATACTCCCGGTCGTTTGTTTTGTTGACAAGTTCCCCTTGCCTAAACAACACAGCTCCCCATCCTGGCCATCCACCCACTGTGATCATATTGTATACCGGACAAATGAAGTTGAAAGATGTGTATAGATGTACAGGCAGCGGGACCGCGCTGAATGGTTCTATGTAATAACCGATGAAAAGTAATATGTACCCAAAACCAAGCGACAAAAACAAGAAACGCTTCAGGACAAAGTTAAGTAGATAATGATAATGGAATACAAGGCACCCTCTTCTCTACCCTCATTGAAGGTCCTTTTCTCTTCTTTTCTTTTGTTGTCTTTCTCTTCTCTCTATCCTATCTGATCTTCCCCATGAGTCCCCCGGGCCAAGTTAACCGCGGCCTGTTTGATGATGTCGGCGACCTTGGCGATGGTGCGGTTGGCCAGAGCCCAGTCTCCGGATTCGACGGTGTCGCGGATCGAAGGGAAGTAGGCCTCGTCGTAGCCGGACCACAGTTGGGGGCCGAAGAGGACGTGTTTGAATTGGGTGCGGTTTGGGATCTATAGACACGCAGTTAGCATTCGGATGTTTCGTAAAGAAACGAAGGATGAAGAGACAGAAACGGGAAGAAAGAGTGAGAGAAAGAAGGGGGGATAACTTACACCCTCATTATCCAACAAGTCCGTCTCAAACCACGCCATCTTCGCATTGAACTCGCACCTCCTCCTGCCCCACCCGGACGGCTCCCATCCACCGCTCGAGATAACACTCGACTGCCACTCATGCTCCCACTCCACGAACCAACGCACGGCCTCCAAGACCGCATCGCTGGCCTTTGTCAGGCTATCGAGCGACGTCTTAAGTTCCTTGGGTACGGCATCCTTCTTTGCGTTCTTGGCCTGATCCTCAACCCACCTGGTGATCTCACCCGTCCAGTCGCGAACCTTCTCGGCATAGTGCGGCATGTCAAACGGCAAGACGGGACGGTCAGCCAGCTCGTACATGAGCAGAGCGACGACCTGTCCTAGCATCGTGTGGTGGACAAAGTCCGGATCGCCGACCTGCTCCATCCACTCGAACGTGTCGTAGCTGGAGTGGTAGGGGTGGCCCTTGCCGTCAAAGTGCAGGTCGATGGAGGACGTGCCGACAATGTCCTGGAAGGCAACGTAGTCCGAGCCCGCGCCGAGGCCCTCGAGGTCATTGGCGTTTCTGCGCACCCAGAGCTCTTTCAGCGTGGCGTTCTCGTAGGGATCTCTGACTATGTCGAGAACCTGCATCAGGAGACCCTTGAACACGGGCGAGCCGGCTACGTGCAGGGTGTTGCCCGTTACTGCGGTGTCGAGGTTGATGTACGCCAGCGCGTCCTTGCGCAGCATATCGTCGTTCTGCTCAACGAATTCGGTCGAGCCAATGAGATTGTACTCCTCTGCGTCCCAGGACATGAACTGGATGGTCCTGAGCGGGCGCCAGCCCATCCCCATCAGTTCGCCAAAGACGCGGGCGAGCTCAAGCATGATGGCCGTGCCCGAATGAGGATCAGCGGCACCCAAAGTCCATGCGTCACGATGGTTACCGATGATGACCTTCTTCTCTTCCTGTTCGATTCCCAGAATGCTTCCATACACGTTCCAGATGGCCTGCTTCTCATTTTCATCCTGATCGTTCTTGAGCCGGACAATGGGCGAGCTTTCGTGGTCGCCAGTCCACCACTCGTCAACGTCAGGAACACCGCCCACCCAGTCTTCCGGCACACGGTGGCCCTTGCCCTTGAGATGCTGCAAAAGCACCTTGGCGTCACGCCAGGCAAGGGGGAGAGAGGGGATTTTGACCAGCCCCTTTGCCTTTTCCTTCTTTATCCTTGGCACGTTTTCCTTGCTGCCCCAGCCCGGGGTCAAGACGTCGCCAACGACCCAGGACATGAGACTGACGCTGCCACGCTGGACTCCATCGGCGGGCATGAAAGGCCCCTTGGGGGCAGTGTCGCCCTTCTTGAAGCCATCATCGGCCGGGTCAGAATAGATGAGACAACCAGCGAAACCTGCGAGCTCAGCAGCCTTAACCTTCAGAGCGCGATCGGCGTGGGGGCCGTAGTAGCGAACAAGAGCGATGGCGCCGGTGGTCTGGATCCCAAGATCCTTGATGCGCTGGAAATCCTCGCGCGAGCCGTAGTTGGCGTAGATAAGGCGGCCGCGAACGTCACCCGTTTTCGAGTGACCGTGGAAAGCTGGCGTCTGGTGTCCGACCAACCCCGTTGACCGGTCATTCTCGTCCAGCTTCGCGGACCATATAGCCTTGCCTTTTCCGTCGTCCGCCTTTTCGTCAATGATCTCCACCGCACGCCCGTCGGCTGTGGGGTAATTGAGATATACGTGATAAGTGTCACGCGAAACGTCCTCCAGGCCGTATTTTCGAAAGAGCAACTCAATATCCTCCATCAGGGCGTAGTCGCCTTGGGTACCAGCTAGGTGAGAGTACGAGGTGAAATGCCGGACATTGTCCTTGATCTGATTGGAACTGATGTTGAGTTGCAAATAATTCCGGATATCGCTGGGATCGAACATGCCCGAGCCGAGGCGGCGCGACATGTTCCCCATCACATCGGAGACAAATATCAAGTAAACAAAGCCGAGGAGGAGAACCAGGGCGAGGATGCGCGCAAGCATTAGGAAAAGGGCCGTGCTGCCGAGTGTGGGGAAGGCAAATCGACTTCCAGAGCTTGGTTGTTCTTCGTTATTACTGTTATTCGTGTCACTGTTGGGGGCCGGCGTCGTAGCCGCTTCCAAACTGGCGTTCGCATCGTGTCTCCTGAATCGGGGTAGTGATATTTGTGGTAACCTCCACCCCCACTTCCATCGTGGTAGTGAGAACCTCCCTATGCGCTTGCCCCATATACTCTGTGAACGATGGCTGGAGTCGTCTATTTCCATCTCTTGCATCTCGCGTCGGACGTGATCGGCCTCGGAATCGCTGTCGTCATCGGACGAGCCCCACGGCTCTCCTTCGTCGTCTGTCTCGACCGTGGGTGGCCGGTAGCCCCGTGGTGGACGGGTTCGGTCATTGTTAGTCGACGATGATGCCGCCCCGCCTAGCAGAGAGTGTCCCTCCGTATGGTCTGGGGCTTCGAAAACGGTATGGCTGCCGGCACCGGAAGCGATGGCCTCGTCATATGTAGGTATGGGGGGTGCGGGCTCGTAGCGGAACTGGCTCTTGTCCGGCGCCATTATGAAGGCCGGCGAAGGATCGCGATGGGGCGGAGGGCGGCGGTGGTTCGCATGCGACCCGGTCGGTTCGGAATCCGAGGATAGTGGAATGGAAGTCTAGACGGCAGGTTTCGATGGCCCAAGTCTGGGGAAGGGGGGAACGAGGGGCCAAGAGGTCGATCGGATCGAAATTGGATTCCCGGAGATTTGTTAAAGGGGTCGCAAAAGGAGTGTGGGCGTAAGGTAGATCACCTCGTCTTGGTCGAAGGGTGGTGGGCAAAGGAGCGTGATGTAGACACGGAAGTCTAGGTCGATGTGCCCCCGCCTGGGATGGCAATAGTGCCCGGTTCCGAGTCCTCGTTGACACAAGGACGGTATCGCTTGTGGTATCAGCTTTATCAGAGATGGAGCATAACGAAGCTGTTGAGGGTTGGAAAGTTGTATAATACGGAGGCCCAAGTGACGATTGGGGGAGTGGAACGATAGACGGAAGATAGGATACAAATGAGCCGGTAAGATTGGGTAGGTAAATTGCATGCGGGTATCCAAGTTCAGGTTGCTGTGACGGAACGCCGTACCTTGGTGGGTGCCCCTGTGGACACCTTCCTGGCTGCGCAATGTTGGGAGCACACATTGGCTTGATTGTAGCGGCCTCACAGGGGGTGCTTGGCCCCTTGGTTCTCTTGGCGGCGTGGCCCCTGTGCAACACCGTTGTCTCCAGTCTCCCACGCCGACCAGGCCGAGCAAAGGCCGCGTCTTTTGCTTGCATGACTGCACAGCCACATGTGGCACAAACACCCTCCAAATTTGGTTGAACCCCTGAGGCGCAGGAACGAGCCTTAAGTCAGGATACCCTTGCCCATGATGCATATGTCCGATTGAGCCGCATCACAAGCAGCATCAATCCACTTTTGACTTCAGACATTCTTTGAGACTTAATACCACTGTAACATACCTTAGACACTCAATGACAACATACCCAAACCAGTGCATGCTGGAATTTTTCGCACTCAGGTGTTTTGAACATTGTCCACACTAGCTAAATTCCGATCCTCTTTCGGAAATCCTCCACAACAGAAAAATGACGGTTGCTGCTACATTCGGTCATTCACACAAACACCCGAGCCGGGCGCCTGCTGAACACAAGAGATTACAGACAGACTCAAATCCCACCCATAACTACATCCTCCTCGTCATCGGTAGTTGGCTCGACGTCATCCTCGTACTTGTTGTCATCGTCTTCAGGTGTCCAAACGCCGAGCCCATCAAACGACAAAAAAAGAGATCCCAATGCATCGCTCTTGTCCACATCTTGATGCTGTGCATATGATATTCTCTCCTTTTCCTCCTCGTTGTCCTCGTCGCAATACTGCTCTCCTTCTGCAGCAATTACAGGCACCATGTCGTCCCAAAACCAAGCCACGCTGAGGAATTTGTCGACGGCAAGGGCCAGTGGTGAGTGCTCTTCTCGGGGCAAGATGTGCCAGCCGCGCGCTTCATAGTGTGCGAAGTAAGCGGACCGGGCTTTGATGACTTCGCAGAAAAACTCGGCAAACACGGGCGGCGAGACTTCTTGCGCAAAATAGACGGCTCCTCGAAGCGCGCTAAGAAAGTGCATGGATGCCTCGAGAGCGGCGGTTGGGTTGCCGGTATTGACCATCTCATAGTAATCGGCGGGGGGCTTGATCTTAGTCGCCATATATACAGCGACGTTGACCATCTCAAGCGCTGCCACTCTAGCATCCTTGGGCTTGGCCCAAAGGAACTCGGCTTCGAGCGAGAACCAGATGGATTTATCGCGGCGGATCTTTTTGCAGACACAAGGTCTCTCCCGAAAATACAGGCCATTCCTGGGCATGGCCTTGATCAGCCAATCCCACAACTTGGGCTTCTTCGGCTGCCCTGGGGTACGCGGGGCACCGTCGCCCTGAGGAAACGACGACTTTGTGATGCCGAAGGGGTTGTAGCGGTTGTTGCCGCCATTTTGGCGGTCGTCCTCACGCCGAACCGGACCGACCATGTTCCTGTCAGAAAATGGCTATTAGCAGCTGCCCAGAAGACGGCGAGAATTCGAATGCTCCTGGTGCGCATGAGAGAGCGAGAATGTGAGTGGTGCGGGGTCAAGTAAAGCGGCAATAGAGGAAAATACGGGCGGCCATCTCCATCGCCACGATTAACGGGTGTAGTGGAGTGCGAGGTTGCAGCGATAACCAAAGCTCGGGAATGAACAACAAGGTGGAAGGTTCGTCGAATAAATAGGACTTACGAAGTTGGCTGGAGCCGCAGAGCAAATGACTTGAGCGGGAACCTGATCGTGAAAAGACCAGAAAAGGCGCACTGCGTGGTAAGCGCTGGTGATGTTGAGGGTGAAGATTGGTTGAAGATATACCTAAACCGCGAAAGAAGGAGTCGCGTACAGATACTCGACCAAATTTCTGTGGTGCGTCACCCCCGACTTTCGTGGCGCGGGAAAGATCTTGGCTAGAAGTCTGTGCGTGCTCGAGAAATAGAAATAAGGAGAGGCGGGGCATTGGTGCGAGCTCTTGAAGATACTAAACCAAGACCTGTTGGGAGTGACTGTGGTGCCTCAAGCTCCTTTGCCGATGGTCATGTGGCTTGGAAAACATTTTCTCAGATGGGATGAATTGCCGCAAACCTGACGGAAAGACGAATGCAAACCAGAGCGGAAATCCTTCAAGTGAAAGTCTTCTCGTTTCACCACGCGTCAACACAGGCCACAAACATGTAACGGATATAAACTTTGCGGGTGTTGATGTTGCTGGAGGCCTTGCCACTTAGGAAGGACACATTAGCAAGGCTGCCATGGCTGTAGAGCACATGATCTTGAGCACCGTTAACATACTAGGAGAACAGGTTGCATCTTGACGCATGGGTAAAGGTACCTTAAAAAAAAGATAGTAGATCAAGATACAGTAACTCGGGGCGTTCATTTTGGGGACCAAGTAGGAAAAGCACAATCAGCATTGCGGACATGCTCGACTGTGGCGCTTGTTAGTATGTCTTGTATACTGCGCTAGACTCTGCGCAATTTGCATAGGTGTATAAGTGGACAGATCTTGAGCAAATGTGGTTCGTATCAGTAAATCCGGTAATCATGCTCGTGATGGATTCGATATATACATGGGCCGATGACCGGAGATACACCATATTTCTCATGGGGCGAAGGCATCGCCGTGGCTCATAAATCATTCAAGGTTCAGTGATACCTTATACATGACGGTAGCAGTGACAGGCTCGGCCGTTATCGAACGAGGGACTCACGTGGTTTGAGGGTAGTTTTATTTGTTTGTCACTGGACATCTTAGAAGAAGCATGGCGAAGAAGGAACAGTGAAATAGAGACGGGGAAAAAAAATAAAGAAACAAAAAAGAATTGTTGGTCATATCAGATCCCACGGAATTGGCCTTGAGATATCCCCTCGGTAGCGGTCACAGCTCAACCTCGTTAGCCCAGCAAGACGCATGTTGCAATCATATAGACTGCAGGCCAGTCTGAGCAATAATTGTGTCGAAAGCTGCCACCATGGGAATCGAACCCATGGCCTTTTGAGCGGGGAGTGGTGAACTATGCGCACACCAAGTCCCACTCGACCAACCAACCGAACGGTTGATGGAAAACCTACCCGGGACCTACCATTATAAGGCCGTGCAGTGCTTCTACTTTGTATAATGAGACCTTTGCCCAGCCGGGCCGTTTGACGATGACCTTTTGACCCACAATTATCATTGGTTCGTCGGTGATGATGGGGCGACCCCAGCTGCAACAGGCAGGGCAATGAACCTCTATAGCTTCTAGCTCCTTCTCCTACGCCCCTGCCCTGGGGCTGATCGTTCTGTCTAGACAACCGCAGGCGGGGGGACAATAAGTCAACTTGTGAGAGCTAAGGTAATCATTGAGTAAGAAGTTTGCTGCTGCAATTTATGCTGATGTTGGAGGGGATGTATTGCAGATGGGTATAGGTTACCCACGCAGGTAACCATTCACTTTCCGGGCGCGGGCCACTCACTTCCCCAGTACTACGATCCACTTTCCATATTGACTCCTCCGTCCCTCATCTTTTCTCTTTCCCTTCCATTGCCACGACAACCCAGTCCAGTCTCTGGCAGACTTCATATTCAGGTCTTGGTTATCCACCTTCTTACTCGACGTACCGACGAGCGGGATTACCACGAACCTTTCTCTACACACGTAGGTAGCCACGCCCTTTCCTGCTCGCGCGTGAGTACCTACCTCATTCTGCGCTTCCGACACTTGGGACACTTTCCGACTATGCGATGTCGCGGTTTCCAACCTTCGTCGCTCCCATCAGTCAATGTTTAGCCTCCGAAAAGCTGACCCGCTCAGTCGCAGGTATCATCACAAGTCGCAACCATGACGTCCACTCCCTGGCGACCGAACATGACCCTGAAGGAGTGCCTACCTTGCAAGGGCATGCTGTGGGAAAATCGCCAACACATTCTTCACAGCCTTGAACGCGACGAATTGATTCTCCGCTCCTTCAGAGAGAACTACATCCCCATCGCTCCTGGCAACATTGCCTTTGAGGTGACAATGCTCGTCTTTGTTGCCAACCAGCAGGTAACCCGTCACCACAAGCCGATCGACTACGTACCCGGCAAGGAGTACGACTTCTTTGCAAAGATCGCTCGCTTCAACCGCACAGGACGCAAGCTGCCGCAGAATGTCTACGTTGAGCTGTTCCGCGAGCTCATCGGCGCTCGAGTTCGCTTCTTAGAACGCAACCCCAACTCAGCAGAAACCCCATCAGAGTTAGCCGTAAAGGTAGACGAGCTGATCAACAATATGGATGGTTGCTACAGTGACGCCGAGATGTGCAGACGCCTCGAGGAGGAGATTTTGAAGGCGGAGAGCGAGCAAAGTTCTTCAATTGGTGGTGAACACTGAGGAGAAGAGTCGGCTGGGGTTGGTATGGACTTCTCTTGAGCCATAAACGCAGGAGTGGTTCTATGATAGCGAAATCCACTATCGACAGCCATGAAGGCGCTTCTGTCGGGTACTTTCAGCAAGGGGTCTTATAATTGTGCGGCAGAAGTACAGTCTAATGGTGGTGTTTTTATTAGCTTGGTACTCCAAATAAGACATACTAGCTCGTCTTGAGCAACTCCGTGGTATTCTGAAATGAATGATCATTAGTTTCTGGTTTGACACATTCACACTGATGATAAGCTCACGCCGTCGAAGACAACACATCAACTTGATGTAGAACCGTCCGGATTGGTTGGCCACAGATCTGTCTATAGCCTGGAAACGCATGGCAAGTCTTCCCCGTGAGACTGCGAGCTCACCAAATATCCCATTCACCAAAATGTTTACACGTTGGCGAACACTAGCCCCACGACTCTTGGGAACGTGATCGCCGTTGCACCTGTAGGAGCATGCCCTGTCTCAGAGGGCCACGTCAAATCCGCTTCTTCTGCTTTCTCCGTTTCCCTCCATGCCAGGCTGATCGCAGTTTCAGCCCATCTGGGCAGACTAGCAAGCCACATGAGGTGCTGCCCTGGACAAGACCGGAGCGCCACAGCCACTCGCAACAGCTTTTTATCTGGACCTCCGAGTCAATTCTGTTGGAAGTTCGTGCCCTGGGCCGTCCGTTCACTGACCTTTCCCATTCACCGGCACGCCCTTCGGGTATCTACCTGGTCTTCGTTTCTCAACTCCAGAATCAAGCTCTTTTCGTTGTCGCCTTTTTTAGCCTCCAACAAATTTTGCTTCCTTTTGTATTTTTCCTCGCCTTGCGAGCTCGCAAAAATCCAGAGCGAGACACTCCATCTTGCACCGTAAGCATCGCGACCGCGCACCACGAAGTAACCTCAGACTTTACGCTGATTCTTTGCTCTTGCTTTAGCGAACCGCGTAAGTCCCCTTAAGTCCCCTTAATTTAGCAACCTCCCCGTTTCTAAAATGATTATTTTGCGCCCGGTTTATAGAAAGCACCTGGCTCTCCTAAAGCACGAGGCGGCGGCTGAGGCAACAAAGATACCTATTTACTTCCCTCTTCCCTCACTGATACTACTACTTGACTCCGCGCAAACCGGATTGTTGGCTGCGACTGTCTATCGATGTAAAGTCGTTTAGTGAAGTGGACAACAAGTGAAACAGGCGATTGTTAGCGGGAATAAACACTTGGGAGGATGATGGAGGTGTTAAGTTAGGGATGCCAGGAAAGAAAAAAAAATAATAAGGAAGAAGAATCAAAATAAGAAAAAATAAGTAACAGGCGGTATTTAACCATCTTGAGATTTAGACTCCACGGGCTACACGCGTCTGTTCTGGATATTCCATATTGCACCTAAGGTGCCTTTTGGCAGAGGGGGTCCGCAAAACGGCACTGGGTAGTCTCAAGGTGGGAATCGAACCCACGTCCTTACGGAAGGGCGGTGCGCAAGCGCTACCAAAGACCACTCGGCTATGGTCCCTAAAGTTTGCTTCGGGGTGCCACCTGTTGGAAGATTGCACCGTTGACCTCCCCTATATACCATTGGAGACTGGAGACTGCAGAAAGATGACTGCCTGGAACAAAGCTGCCGGGAAGGCAGCAGCCCTGGCAGTTGCCGCCACATGCCACTGGGACTTGGAGAATGAAACAACATCTTATAACCTTCCACCACATTAATATCGTTTACAAAGGACAGAGACGTTGTTCTACGACTGGGTCTCAAAATGCTACGCGAACGTTCGCTTCTACTTGGGTGTCTATCTACTTTCTTAGAACCAACTGTCTACTCTGTGCGCACAACACTCGAGACACAAAAGTCAGACCTCTCCCTTTGTCGCAACACCGGAAGACCATTACACTATGCAGCTCGTTTTCTCGTGCAAAGGGGCTTGTACTAATCTTGTTCCCGCTCTGTAAACTAAATATACCTAAGCGCCCGTAGGGTATGCGGTCCTTTACCCATCCTCAACGGGGAAACCAGTCGGGTAGCAGTAACCAAAGCGACCATAAGGTTGTTACCTAACCTCGTAGTCTGCGATCCTCGTGGCATAAGGAAGAAATACGATTGCCTTCGTGCTGTCATCCTGTGAGAAACGTCATCCGAAGCCCATGGCAGCACCTGTTATCCTTCCGCTACAGACCGGCCACATCAGTGAACTCATTCCTTCTCGGTTACCGCAGCCAGAATGCAAAAAGGTGTTTTCCCATCCTATCTCAAGGATAATATGAGCTTTCCGTTTGGTACAATAGAAAATTCTCGAACGCACAGCTAGCTGGCAGCAAGATTTCAGGCAACAATTCACTCCCGCCTTCTGCGATTCCATTTTCTCTTCCTCTTCCTAACCTTTCAACCTCCAACCACCACACGCCTTCTTGCCTCGACAACAACGAGGGTCAGACCGAGGTCCATTCAGCAACCAAACAGGGCACGCACTTCCTGTAAGTACAGATTTACAGTCCTCACAGGCGCCATGATACATGACATGGATTGCTGACCTCAGCGTACTGGCAGCTTCCATTCAAGTACCAGGCATTGGATCGACAAAGGAACGCGATTCCTCATTAGTGATCAATAAGTACACACCATATCTCCAGGTTTCACTATTCAGTATGTTCTCAGATCGCTGACCTACCATGTTTCAGAAACCGAACAAGACAAAATGATTCTGTACCTGCGTGACGTGCTGCCGAGTAATAGCTTGCGCTGGAAGTACTTGTCCCATAATGGCGCCCATTATCTGATCACGTCCCGAGCCCGCCGCGACACGGCCATCTTCACAGCTCTCCGCGCCCTCGTGGGGACCAATCTGCCTGGTGCCAGGCTAAACTCCCCGCCGGCCAAGGCCCAGGTTGAGCGGTACCTCGTCGAGGCCGTTGACGCTGCCACTCGCTTTGTCAGCGAGACCCCTGCCATGCTCGACTACATGGACCCCTTCGCTGGCTTCGGCTTGACCGGAGTCCAAGACCAGGGCAGCTTCAACCCCCTGGCCGAGGAGTTATCATTCCTCGATCGCGCCAAAGAGGCAAACACACTGGGAAGTCGCCTGACGCCCCATGTCTTCAAGGCCCTTTTCTTGGCGATCATTGAGGCGCGTAAGCGCTTTCTCGACTTCGCGGCCGAGAACTTGGGTCCGCAAGACCCTGCCAGCCACTCGCTTCTGGCCCAAGCTTGCGATCGTTTTTTGGCGGCGGCGGTGTTCTGGGACATGACCAGCTTCTCGGTGCAGCTCGAGTCCGAGACCTACGACTACGAAGAGACGGTCGCGATGGCGTTGGAGCAGCAGCAGAGGATTGAGGAGGAGGAGGATGATGATGATGATGATGAGGAGGAGGAGGAGGAAGAGAAGGAGTCAGCGTGTAATGGGGGGAATGGCGTTTGTAGTCAATGGACGCAAGTTGTCATGAGAAATCGGCATTGGCAACAGTCAGGTACACGTTAACTCGGTTTGAGCGAGAGACCCCTATACGAGCTCAAAGGAATGGAACGATATGCATCATGCCTCTCAGTTGGCTGAAAATACCTGTAAATGACACCATTAGTCATGTTCTCCTCAGACTATGCCTTTTCGTCCGGTACAAACGTGTTTTGATAGGAATCCATTGCGCCGACGTCTCGATGTTGTTGATGAAAGTGGATTGCATTTGAACGATGGTCGTTGACTCATTTGGTGGAGCTCCGCTGTGCATATGTAGTGTACATACTTGTACGCTAACCCGAATTACAATTGGCGCTCCACGTGACAGGGGTATGCGCTTGGCAGTGACAACGTCCCTGCGGTTTCCTCGATTCGCATATCATTCTGCCCTCCAATGCATATGATCCGTTTCATTTCCTCAACCTCACACTGACTGCCGCGCATTCTTTCACATCTTTGTTTGTCCTGCTCCTGCACCCCAACATTTTCACTTCTGCATCCGACACGTTCGTCCCGTTCTCCATCGGTTCCTGACTCCGCAACCCCGCCAATTACGTCATACACTATGGCGTCGTCGACCGCACAGTCTGGACCAACCCAGGCGAGACAGCCACCTTTTGAGCCACCGGCACCAGCACCGCAAACAGAACTGAAACAACCGCCAAAGCGGCCCAAATGGTGTCTCACCGAACACCTCCTCACAACGTACGGGTACGAATTCCAGGCCGCCACGCAGCATCCGTTTCTCGAGGCAGCTGCCAAGGGTGAGCTCCCCAAGGACGTCCTGAGTCGCTGGCTCGCCAACGACAGGTTATACATCCACAGGTAGGCCGCTCCTCTAAGTCACTGGCGCCCAACTGTTGCTGATTTTGCCATTGGCACTCTTCAGCTACATCCGCGCCGCCGGAAAGCTTCTTTCCACCATCGACTTGCCCCAGAAGATCCCCGCGCCCAGGCAAGATGGATCCGAGCCCGAGTCCGAACAGTGGGAAACACAGCTGGTTGACTGGCTGATCGAAGCCCTTGGCGCCGTCCGTAGGGAAGAGAGAATGTTTATCGAGGTGGCTGAGCGTTACGGCTTGACAATTGACCTCACCAGTCCTGCCGCAACAGCAAACAGTGTCAGTACCAGCACCAGCACCAGTGTCGAACACCATCTCCACGCCCCTGCCGCCAACGTTCTCACCATTCCCGATGACCAAAAGCTCCCGGGCCTGCTTCAGATTGGCGAACTCTTCTCCACTATCATACCTGCTCCCATCCCCCAGGCGCCCGCGCGCGGCCTCGTCGTTGCCGTATCCACCGACAAATCATGTCCCGACAACCCGCCCTCTACCCCCGATCCCGACCAGGCCGCGAAAGCCAGCGATGCCGAGAAAGACAAAGAATCGCAGCCTGACAATAAAGACGAGCCAGAGGAGCCACCAGTTCACCCTCCTCCCGCTCTGCCATGGCTCGAAGGCGCTCTCACCTTCTACGGCACCGAGCTCGCCTACCTGGCTGCCTGGTCCTACGCTAAATCTCTCCAAAACAAACACTCTGCGGACGCCGCCTCCCGCTCAGCTGGCTCCCAAGCCCAAGGAGCCTCGTCATCATCCATCGCCCCAGGCGCCCTGAACAAATATCCGACGCCTCCGCACACATTCACCACCACAACTCCAGCTACCTCCCCCGCCCCAGCCCGCGAAGCGCTTTCCGCATTCTCCTCGCCACACGTCACCATCCAGCCGTTCCAACCCCCTCCTCCCCCGAACAGCGCTTTCGGCGACAGATCAGCACCCGGTAGTCAGGATGCAGATGGCGGCGCGCTGAGGAATGAGTTTATCCCCAACTGGAGCAGCGTCGAGTTCGCGCTTTTTGTCAATCGGCTGGGAAGAATTATCGACGGAGCCGTGTCCGAGTTGCTCGAAACTGCGGGTGGGGAAGGCCCCGTGGCGGATGCGGCGAAGGGGGCTATCCTGAGAAGAGTGGAGGGCAGGTGGAAGAGTTTGATGGTTGCTGAGTCGGCGTTTTGGCCCGAGGTTTAGGGGGGCCTTGGGCACCCTTGTGCCACTTGTTAAATGGGTGTGCTAATTGCCTTGATGTGCCACTGAGGATATGAATGACGGAGTTGGATGATTCATGGATTGGAGATATATCACATTTCATGTTTCTATGGGCTGGATGGTAGCTTGGCCGAAGGTTAATGGACTTTTTGAATAAATCTTGGATAGATTGACGCACTATATTTTACGTAGGGTTAGGGTTGCCCTGCCCGCTGACGCCACTGCTGAGTAACCGGTTTTTGGAGTGAGTCTTGATCTTTCTCTCCTCCGCGATCCCGTCCCTCCTTAACGCACACGCTGACGTTTCCGAGACTCGGGAGAAGGCCCAGATCCTTTAAGCTGCTCCTCGTTCTTCCCCGAAACGCCCGTGCTCTCCCACTGCCCCCTATCGCCGACGTGATGCTTTGGAGGTGGCTGACCGCTTGTGCTTGGCTCATAGGACCCGTCATGTCCCTGAGCAGGGCTAGGTGAGAACCGGACGTCGTCGTCACCGTTTGCGGAATTTTTCTCAAGCGTGGGCATAGAATTGAGAAGCATGTCTTCCAGCTGTATTCCCCGCCGGCGGTCCTCGCGGGAGCGGCCATGGACTTTGGGGATCGACTCATCCGTACCAAAGCTCGAAAGTCGTGACCCGATCGACAAAGGGCCGCCAACCCCGGTTTCTGCGATGTTACCCCCCAGCCCTCCTCCCCCCCTATCTCTGAACTCATCCGTAATCTTCCCATAACCCTTCTTCGACCCCGGCCTGGGATTCCTAACCTGAACCTGGTAACTAACCAAGCGGCCACGGATAACCTCGCTGCACTCGTGAATCTCCTTGGTGAGAAGGCGCACCTCGCGCCTGATACGGGCCCGTACCTCCCTTGATATGTCGACCACGGCTCGGCAGGTTTGTAGATCGGCTACTTCGGCTGGGGAGAGGCTGCTGCTGCTGCTAGCGCCCGGGATGCTGTGGTGGTGCTCGGCGACGGCAACCCTTTCGCCGCGAGAGACGACGGCGGCAACGCTTTCGCCGCGAGAGACGACGGCGGCGAGGGCGGTGAGTTTGCGGTTGAGTTCGGGGAGGGTGTCGGCGAGGGTTGGCAGATCGAGGAACTGTGATGGGCTCGAGTTTGGGTTTGGGTCTGGGTTCTTGCCGAGGGCGGTGGGAGCGGTGGGAGGGACTGTTTCGCGGTTGGCTGTTGTTCGCTGACTGGTAGCGGCCGTCAAAATGGGCTTCGTCCGTCTGACGGGTTTTTCTTGATACCGGACATGGTCGGTGTTGGCGAGGATGTATTTTTTTCTTTTTTGGATTGGCAATAAATGATCTCTACGAGTGGCGGATGTTCTTGGTAGCTTACGAAGGCGGGGGATGAGTAGATATAGGAATTGTTGTCAACTTGACAACAAACCCGGTGGGATATTCACAGTAGGTTGGTTTGGTGATTTGTTCGCTTGTTTGTTTGCTTATGCAAACAGAGCCTGATTCGGTAATTGCAAAGGTAATTGGGCGGATGAGCTGTTGGAGGCCCGTCGTCGCACATCCGGAACTGTGGACTACCAGACTTCCTTTGTGAGTATGTTTCTGGAGAGTGGTAGGCCCCCTCAAGCACACGGAGGGCGATGTTTCGTTTGTCATCCAAGTTTGACCGGCCTGCGGTGGTAACTGTCAAGTTTATCTGTTGCGAGGGTGGTCACGTGGCCTCTGTGCCGGCACCATTCACTGACAGGTGCACGGCCCTAGCGGCCTCCTCGTGCCCTACTTTCCAGCCCTCCAGACTCGCCGCCTTTCTCTCTCTTTCTCGATAGCAACAACACAGTCATTTCATTCCAGCCTGTTCACATTATCCCCGTCCCGGTATCTTGGTTCCCGGCATTGATAAATACATGTGCAAACTCCCGTCTCTGATAGTATTTTTTGACTATTAGTTTAGAATTTATCCTGCGTCACGCACGAAGTCCATGCTGCTACACTCCAACAGTCAAGTATCGTCGCATGCTCTCTTTTTTTCTTTGCTTTCTTTGCTTTCTTTCTTTTTTTCCTCCTTTTTATCATCCGTTTTTTGTCGCAGATTACCGCCTGTTGACCATTTTTGGTTCATAATGTAGGGTGCACTATGTGCTCTGCCTTGCAAGCAGAACATTATCTGTATACCTTTTGGTAGTTTGGCTTTACTGGCAATGTGCACCTTGGCCTGTTATATTGTTGGAAACTGGAGGCGAAATGGTCGTCAAAATCAACCGAACATCGACAGTCCAGTACGCCTCGCTTTGGATGGGAAAGACCATCACAAAACTGTGCTGGGGATTAGAGGAATTTGAAAACACATCGGCCAGAATCTATTTAAAAAAATACGGAGAGGATAGTTTTAAAGGGATTGGAGAGACGCTTGAAAGTGTAGTGTACGGACTGTGATGTGTTCGGTTAATCTTTATGACCCCTTCGAGAGGGTTCTCACTGCTCCATCGCAACGCCAAAACGCTTATATCTACGTGGTTGGCATCATTTAGTTTCATCCTCGTAGACGAAAGACTACCTACCTACAATTCTTATATCACTATGGGGCACGTCAAGAAGCTTCAGGCATTGTGATTGATGACGGACGTATTTATGATTCACTGCGGGTAAGACATGCTTATCGTTTACAGCAGACTTGTGGCTTAAACGAACAGAACTAGATAAAACAGCTAAGAGCATGAGTAAATGGTGGTCGTTCCTCTGGCCTCCAACCGAAAAAAACAAAAAAAAACAAAAAAAACATGAACATCATATTCTGACACAAAGATACTCCAACAAAACCAGACCTCACTCTCAATGACCAACCCCAAGCCAAGTTTCCTGGAAATCTGACACTAGACTCCGCCACAACCAAAGACCCACCATGAGCAATTGTCCAAAGCGAATAATGCTTTTTAAAAGCTCTCAAACCGACGGCCGCCCCACTCATTTCTCAGTCCGAATCATAATCGAGGGGAAAATATCTCGCTAACTCGTCCGCAAAATCCCATTCCGCCAGCGCATCCGGGTTGGCATCATCAGATTCATCGCCCTCACCACCAACATCTTCCTCATTTCCATCATCGTCATCATCGTCGGACTGGTCCATATCGACCAAGTCATACTCTCCGTCCGAGTCTGACTCACCCTCCTCATTGCTTCTTCTCCTGGGCGAAGTTCCACCGACCTCAGACGCCTCCGCCTCCGACGACCTAAAGAACGGATGTTCAGCGCTCAGCTTGCGGCGCTGACATACATATCCCATGGGTGTATGCGTGATGTCCTGCCCCCGCCTCCGCTGCGTAAGCCAATCGAGGACGAAACCGAGGGGGTTCTTTGCAAACGCAACTTCAGTGTTGCCACCCACTGGTAAAGATGTTTGTCTGCAGTCATCCTCGGCGCCTTCTCCTTCTGCTCCGCTGGCCCTGCCCGCTTGGAGGTACGTGACAATGGCGCCGTACTCGGCAAATTCGAAATAAAGACGGCCGGCGAGGATTCCGATCTCGATTGTAAGCCAGTTTGGGATGACGGTGCCCTTAGGTAGCGAAGGGAAGGCGTAGTAGGTAAGTCGGCCTAGCGAGGTCATGTTTCGCGTGACTGGCGAGGCGTAAGGGATGAGATGGACTGGGCTGCGGTTTTTAGCGGCACGTAACATGGGGATTGCAATCTCGGCTTCCTCGGGAATGAGCAACAAGGCAGTCTGGGTGCGAGGAGCGTAGAGGATCCATTCTACGGGTCTCTGTAGTATCACATTGGTTAGCTGATTGATCTCCTCTTCAAGATAACTGATCAGTGGGAATCTTACAAAAAAGTCATCGCTCGGGGTGTTGCCGCCTGAAACAGTGCGCCGAAATTCGGCTGACACGTAGAGTTTCGAGCCCGTTGAGCGGACCTCATACTTCCTTCCCAGTGTGGTCCTCCCTAATGCAGTGAAGGCATGCTCGTAGCCATCCGTGCCCCGGAGCACACCGTTCTCTATGAATCTCAAGATGTTTGGATGCATCCCAGGAAACTCCAAAGCATCGTGGTGAGTGGGCTTGCGCACCTGACGAATCTCCTCAACCTGGAACTCGACTTCGCGCTCCTGCTCTACTTCGTCAAGAGCACAAGCCAAGGTCTTGGACGTGGTATGGGCAAGATCTTTCTTCTTCTTGGTGAGCGTGTCGTAGAAAGATCGCAGCTTTGGATTGGTGATGGTCAGAGAAGCGTTATCCGAGCTTGGATTTTGTGCTTTGCTACCATAGATCTCCTTCAATGTTGAGCACTCTTTCTGTAGAATCACGCTCATGTGAGCCTCGCGATGCTTCGTGGAGCCCACAAAGTTTGAGTTCTCCCACGCAGAGTTTATCCTCTTGCAGAAATCAGTCCCTTGTGCCACGTACAAGGGGCGAAGGCTTTCATTCGCACGACAGGTCATTTCAAGGAGCCATCGTACGCAATGTCCGGAGTCGATGTTATCCAACCAACGGAGGTGGCACACTTTCCGAATGTCATGATCGACCTCGGGTGGCGCGCAGAAGACGACTGACTGCGTGGTGCCGAGTTGTCGGAGTCTCATAGCGGCTTGAACAGTGTGATCCTTCGTTTGATTCAATGCCAGTGTCAGGGCTCCACAAGCATTTTGCGGCAGTTTGAGATCTGTCCCACGGGTATGGGCTTCGTCGAGATACACCAGGCATTCCGCCAGGTTTTCCGCATACGGGGTGGCCAGCAACGGAATCGGCTTTTTGGATCCGCGAGAGAGCACCATGGCCTTGTTCTCTTCATTGAAAAAGATCGCCGCTGGACTAAAAGTGTCAAGCTTCAACCACTCCTTTGCCACTTCAAGATTCTTCATCTCCAGCACAAATGCACCGGCATCAATGAGGATGCGTATTCTTGTCTGTGACAAGCGTTTAAGAAGCCCATACTCCGTTAGTCTTCTGCCGCTATGGTCAGCCAACTTCTCGTATCCCCGGTTTCTTTTCTCAAGGAGATACGAGAGCACTTCGGCATTGGTCTGTGACAAACTGGGAAGGTCGTCTTGCTTGATGGTAAGTGGAAGCAAGTATTTGTTGTCATTCGTACCGCTAAAGCCAGTGGTCCGAGCTGATTCCGCTTGCTTGTCGGTCATTCGTGGAAAGAGAGGAATATCCCAGCCAGACGTCTGAAGCTTGACTTCGAACTGCTTGCAGTGTTTCGGGAACACAAATGTGTTCAGGTAGTAGTTCAAGACGGCTCTGTTGACCCGGAGAAGCTTCCACAGCTGTTCCACCTGGAGATGGTCTTCGGCATTGATCAGGTTCCACTGTCGAAGATCTTGAGGAAGGTTGGCGCAACCCTGGGTCCATATGTCGTACTCAGACTGCGGATCGTCAGACTTCAAAACGCTGCCGAGACATTCGGTGAATTGCTTCAATGTCAAGCCAGAATAATAAAAGGCGAGACAAGTGAAAATAATGGCGACATCCGGATGGCCGAATTCGGCGTTGGCAGATGGGACACCTTTTGCCTAGTACCAGCGGTGCATGTTAGTAAACCGCCTTAGAAGATGATACTAGATAAATGAACTTACCTCGAAGGGCACGGCAATTGGTATACGGTCAGGGTGCAGTCCGTATTGTACGTTCCATCGCTTTTTCAGACATAGCAGAAGAATACCGCTGTGAATCAAACCTCGCAGCAGCAGGATTTTGTCAGCAGCAGAGTTTCTGTCAACAAACGCTCGCTTCGCCTTGCTGATTTGGAAGTCATCTACAACAGGATCACTCAAAGCGTGTTTCAGTCTTGCCCTAACGCTCGGCGGAAGAGAGTCAGAAAGATGGAAAATGGATGATTTTCCAGCACAAACATCATCAATGATGCGTTGCTTCAAATCCTGCTCGACTTCCACGTCCAATATGTGAACCCGTGGAAACGCCGAGCCCTGATTTTCCACTTCAATGCGGCGGCCAAACCTTTGGCGAAGGTCGGGGACATGGGCCTCGACGAGGCCGAGGAGAGCCTGTGCAACATGCCATCTGCGAGAGGAAAAGAGGTTAGCAAATGGAAAGTGCACTGGGCTTGAATAAAATAGTCTAACCTGTGTGGATGGCCATCCACAGCCTTCTCGGTACCACTGGGATAAATGAGCTGAGTTTTGACGGCCAATGTAACATCTGATTCATCAAGGATGTCTCTTGAGGTTTCCGTAAGCCAGTGCTGAAATTCGACCATTTGCCGCGCTTGTTTCGACTTGGAGTCGACCATACTTTGAAGGCCACTGAGCGAGAATGACATGATGGATTCCGGCAATGCCAGAATGACTCCCCCAGAATTGAGTATCTCATGATGCAACTCCTCGAAGACGTCTAGCATCTCCGGCCCGGCTTTGGTTCGCCGAGAAAATGGAATATGCCGAATCTCGCGGCCGACCAAGCCACCCAGCCTCGATTGCATGATCTGTGCTGTTTGCAAGAGGAGGGCCTTGGGCACGATAAGTCTGCACAGCTGCTGCTTATCTGCCAGAATTGCTGCCGCCATTGGTGTAATGACTGAAGTTTTTCCCTGTACAGTGTTTTGATGTAATTAGTTGATGATCAATGCAAATTGAGAAACGTCGACTCACCTTTCCCATATTCAACTGCAGAACAGAGTTCGACTTGGAGTTAGGGGAGATAATCGCCTGAGCAACCTCGAATTGTTCATCGCGAATGAGGATGTTGTTCTCCAGCTCAAGCAGAAGGAAATCTGGATATTCCTCCGCATCCCAGTTTGTGTGTCCTGGATTGGCTAGTTCATCAAGAACTCGTTGGTTGTTGCCCTGAAGGTGTGCATGCCTCATCCGGCGCAGTTTCTGCAATCTCGTGAGCATAATCCCGAGGGAGACCAGAGCACTCTTCATTCCATCACCAAATCTATTTTCCGCCACCGATCGAAGCTGCTCCATCATGGTAATTTTACTCCCAATCGGCCAGAGCCCACCTGCAGTCAACCACGAGGATCCGCTGTCGTCCCCGGACCATGATTGCTGTATTGCTTCCATATGTGTTCCAATCGACCGCTCACATGACAAAATTTGGCTTTCCATCAAAGCGAGGGTAGGACGAATATCCAGTGTGACCCGGCGAGGAGCACTTTGTAGCGCCTTCAAGCTTCTCCGTAAGTCATTTGCATATTCTTGACGAATAGAGCCTGATTCTTTGGCGAGGCTGACAAGAATGCAATCAAGCTCTTGATATTCAGGACGAACTGAATCTTCTCTGCGATCTGCCTTCGGTCCCAATGCACTCAAATGCATGGATTGACTCTCGTTGACTTTGGCTGAGAGGAGCAAGCTTTTTGGACCTGATTTGGGGAGTAGGTCGTCGGCAATGGAAGGAACGACTGATTTTCGCCGGGGCAACTGGTAAGGTCGATTCTTTGTCGGAATGAACATTGTTGGAAGCTCGTAGAGACTGGAGTGTTTTGAGAGAAGATCATCAACTGAGTCTACCCATAGAGAGAGTTGGTAATTGTCCCACAGCTGCTGCCACCGTGGCTTCAGAGTCTGGAGAACTTCATAACAGTCAATGACAGGAGATCTGATGCCTTCAAATGACAAGGCTTCTGTAGGCCATTGACAGCGAATTAGTTCAGCAATGCGTTTTTCTTCTGAATCGCATAACTGTTTGTGATATTCTTGTTCCTTATGAAACTTGGATCTCGACTTGGCAGACTGAAGGCTGACTGGTACAGGAAGCTCCGTGAAGTGTTGTCGAATGATCCCTTGAATCATGTCCAAGGTGGGTGATTCGTGACGCCGGAAATCTGTGAAAAAATGGCCCTTTGGCAGTTCGAGAGCCTTGAGCTCTTTGATCCGGGAGAATGCTGCCAGAGACACCGCCAAGTCTATGTCGGCATTATCTCTGAAGACCAGTGGCGCCAATCTGAACGGCAACGCGTATTTGTCACCTGGCGGGATGTTGCAACCAAATGAAACCATGCTTCCAAACTGATTGCTCGGCATTCTCTCAATGGCGTCAATCAGGGAGAAGAAGTCATGTTCAGGAGTCGCCTTGAAACCTCCAATAACTTTCCAGTCTTCCAATATCTCTACCAAGCGCTTCGTCCTATCGAACTTGAACATATTCTCTGTAACCTGGCGTACAATGCGGAAAACGTTGCTACATCTTTGTGATGTCATATCCCAGTCTCTGGAACGATAGAGCTCGTCTCCTTGACCGGTCAAAGTGGAAAGTGAATAGGAGCTTGTCTCGTACAAAGATTGCCGAAGCAAACCACGCTCGCGGAGATGGGAGATATAAACACTGGAACACGACGGTGGTGTTGATGTGTTGTTGTGGAAGGAGGACAGACGATTTGATTTGGCGATAATAGACTGGACAATTGCATCATATCCGTCATGCTGAGCGTACGACAAGTGTGTCTCCCAGATAGCTGTCTGTAGTTTCCTCTGATTTGGCGGGTAGTATTCCCGACGAGGGCATAGGTACTGATGAATGAACTGCAGCATGCCTCGGCCGTCGTTGTCTAGGGGCTGCCACGGCTGACAAAGACCGGATTGCAGTACGTGCTGCGCCTCTTCTCTTCCAGTACGTCCAGTAAGTGGATCAGGGAACGGAGAAGAAGTGAGAGCATGGAACAATGCCTTCGCATAAAGATTTCTCGGCTCGGGCAGACACCAAAGGCGTCCTAGCACGTTGTCAATTGAGAACAGTCCGTAGTGACCGACCGGGGCGGCTTGTACCACTGTCCGAGATCCTTGGCGAGTCCATGATGTTACCCCCATAGCAGTGATGATGCTTCTCTGGGATGGATCTTGGAGGTCGCGAAGACATATCTTGCTCATAAATCCATAAAGGGTGCCAGCGTCTTGATTTGGGTCCATCTCGGAGCGCAATTCCCTACTTTCTAGAAGTCCTCGGTGATTGACACGAAAGGTCAGGCCCAGTCTTTCAAGTTTAACCATGATGTTCTTGTTTCCCGGCTGGTAAACAAGCAAGTTTTCAGGTTGCTCAAAGTACTTGAAATTCTGCTCAATCATTTGAAACAGCTTTGACTGTGGGTCGATCAGTCTTTGGTCTCTGCGTCTCGCAATCCTCGTGTTAAGGTCAATCACCCAGTTGTGAGCATGCTGCCTCCAAGGTTTGCCATGCCTTATCTCCAGCCGCGGGTTTGCTTTATCCGAAATGGTCATCCAATGGAAGCAGTCATCGATAAGACTAGCTGGAATGTCATGCCCTTTGACTTGTCGAAACTTGCGTCGAGGGATGAGTTCCAGGACAGTGCCTTCTGTGGTTCTGGCACGGATGATGACTTGCCCATCCCGGGTGCCAAAATGAACTTGATGTTTGTGATGGTTCTCACCACGCAGCGAGTGGCTCATTCCTGGCATTGCCGAAGGAAGTGTGATGAGATGCTGATTGCCGAAGAGTTCCTTCACGATTTCGGCATCCCGAATCTCGGCGGGGAGAGTCCCCGGAGGCTTTCCGTCAATAAGGAGATAACCTTCGATGAAGTTGAACTGTACAGTGTACTTCTGGTCCCAAGTTCCGTAGTGAGTGTTGATCTGCTGTTCTATCCAGCGTGAGTTGGGAGATGACATAAACTTCAAGTCAGAGAATGCCCGAGGGGCACTCGTTGGGTTGGGCCAAATCGGATCCAAGATCGTCTCGATGACTTGGGGATGGGTCTTGATTGCCTGAGAAACAGTGGACTGCAATCTGTATGCAGCTTTCAAATCCCTGACGAGTACTAGCTTGAAGTTGTGTGAAAGTTTATCAACATCCACCAACATGTTTTCTTGGAGGCCAATAGCGGCCTCGAGAAATGTTACAAGATCCTGCAATGACATGGACGACTTTGGCGAATGAGCAGAAAATGTCCGGCGGCAGAGAATGGCCGCCCATCTTCCATATTCACTTGCTCTAGCTGCTATATCCTCTTGGGCGGCGTCACGAACTTCCACTCTCAAATCTTTGAGCCACTGAAGTGTTACATGACGAGCGTTCATCAAGAGCTTATCAGCTGAACATTTTGTGGAACTGGAGCCCAACTCATAGAGTCGAAGAGTGATTGAAATAATCACATCCATACAGAAGACATCACGCCAGCTGATTGTTGTCAGCCTGCGTTCGACTTGTTCGACCAGTCGAGTACAGAAAGCGTCATCCTTGAACATGATATGAGCGTCTCGAAAGAGCCGATTGCTTTTCCCCATTGTCCCGGCTTGAGTAATGAGCTCGGAAAACAGGCGGCTAGTCTCTTCAGAGCTGAAGTTGAGGTTCGGAGTATTCAGCTCCAACAGCATTGTTAACCAACGCCTAGATGTTCCAGACAGTAGATTTTGATGTGCTGTGAACTCGGCTGGAGACATGGTAGTAGGGCATTTGGTTTGATTGGCAACAATCTCGTACGACGACGGCTCTCGCACAAGATGTGTCGTCCGCCCTCCATCTCTTGCCCCTTGAATAGCCCCGAAACCATCCGGAAGAGACACTCCGCAAAGTCGGGCAAGCTGAAACGGATGATCATGGTCTTTTACCCAACAGTTCAACTCCTTGTCATAGTACTCGAAGCGCAGGGCAAGAGGTAGAACAATATCTTCGAGCTGAGGTGAGTTTCTCACTTCAAGTTTCTTGTAATGAGTTGAGAGCCATGACTTGGATACAGACGCCAGGGTAACGGTGCTCGACTGGGCGCTCTCAGAGGCGAAGTCCTTAAGCTGGCAATAGCTCAAAAGGGTGTCTGCAGGTTTCGTCTGTGAAGCAACCCCCTGAAGGGCTAATGTCTGATGGATCTTCCAAGTTGCGTTCCGATATGCAGTGAAAAAGTCCGGCGCGCAAAGCTCAAAAACAACTGTCGCTGCTTCGTCTTTGTCTTCAGGAAGGTAATCCTCATGAACCTCGACGACCATTCGTCGCATCTGCCTTTTGCACCAGCAAGGCAAGCATTTGCTCACATCTCTCTCCGTTTCGGAGATCTGGATGCAGAGGCAAGGGCCAGCTCCATGCATCTTCTCGTTGAGATCCTCGTATTTATGCAGTGCAGATACCCATGCCTGCATTTTGTGTTGTCTGGTACGGTGGCATTCTTCGTCGATGTCGTCCCGTACTGCGGTGAGTCTGTCTTGATCATTGTATTCCCGAATGTATCGAACTCCAAACGATGATGAGCTCGGAGGGGCGAAAATTGTTTTGGATTCAGCGGCGGTGGCTGCCCGTTGCTTCAGGTATTCCTGTATCTCGTGGAGACGCGCCATATCGGATAGCGAAGGAAGATGGAGCAGGTCAAGTGACTCTGGAGTAAAGAACGGATGATAGTTCGACAGCAGAGGACAGAACGAGGTTGCGTAGTAGTCCATCGACACCCACGAATCCAGTACATTGAGAATGTGGTGGCTCATCTGCGCTGGATCGTTATCATAAGCGTCGCCAACTTCCGCGATCAGTTTGATGATCGTTTCAGAGATGCGCAGACATCCTAGACGATAACCATCCGTGGAACTGGGGGGATTTTGTATCTCTCGTTCAACGACTTGCTGGGTTTTGTCCTCAAGTTCAGCTAGTTTGAGATACCTCTCCGCGAACTTCGTAGCTTTTCCAAGCATACCAGATTTCATCGCGCGCAAGTCGAGACATGGTATCTCTCTGAGGGGATACGGGTTCAAGTAGAGTAGTGAACGCAAATAGTTCCCACTGTTTTCAAGCTTGAGTTTGAAGTTGGCGATTTCTGGCTTGGAAGGGAGGATGGAGATCTTTCGCTGGACAGAAGCTTTGTGAAGCTCCCAAGTCCTTGTGACTTCTTGAGTGGCGACTTGAATGATAGTCTTGAACCAGGGGCTCAAACAGGCGAAGAGCTGATCGTATACTGGGCGAGCAGACTCAGATGCGTGCAGCTTGTCCGACTCCAACTTGGCGAGGCGGCGGCACAGCTTGGCTCTGAGGGTCATCTGAGAAAGTGGAAACAATGGAATTAGTAAGTCTTGGAAGTGGGCGAAACAGCGAATGTCTTCTACTCACCACCATCTCAGCAGCGAGCTCTTTTGACGTCTGTTCAAGGAACTGTGCGAGGACGACGCATATGAACATCTTGTAAGTCGCCCGGCCTGCTTCGTTTCCAAGCTCAAGACACAGCATTCGTCGAACAGCGACTCGTAATATCAGCCACATAGGGGCTCTTCTCCATGGCTTCTTTGCGTTGTCGAAGTTGACATCGTCACGCACTCTCTTCCGAAACCTAAGAGTGCTCACGGGCCCACCAATAGCAATCAGAAGGGCCATGAGCATCTGAGAAACCAGCGCACAGTCGGCGGTGTCGCGCGTCTCGATGACTGCTGTCTGCTTCTTCACAGCTCGCGCATTGAGGCCGTTTAGAGTCTCAATGCTGGCTTTCTCCAGGAACAAGGCGAGACTTGTTCTAAACGAGTCGTTCTGAAATTCGCTGGCAGGGATCTCAGCCGCGCGACCGGGGAAATCACACAGAAGAGCATTCTTGGCTCCCAGTACAGCCTCTAAGGATGGAGAGGCCTCAAAAGCCTCGAATATCACTGAACCGCTAAAGGGGCCTGTTAGTTACGAGATACAGAATAACCAAAGCTGGAATAATGATGCTCCTGTCGTGGTCGGGGGACACTCACTTTGAGCTGGGGCGGATAAGGAGGCCGGCATTTTGGCTCGCCACATGCAAGATGAGCGTCTTATCTCCAATTTCCCGGAACGCCTGCTCTAGTGATGATTTACTGAGCATGCCGTCATGGTTGAGACTCCTACACTTCTCAAGGGAAGGAAGCAGAGAGTCCCATGGTCCGGTGGAAGACTGCTGTCGTAGAAAGTTACAAGCCTTGATAGCACAGTCGATAAGGCTCCGGTTGAGGGGTTCTAAGGGATCGGGTTGAGATGTGGGTACCTTGGCCGCGAGGACCAGGTGATGATAGAGTTCCTGGTTCGAGGCCATGGCCACATGTGCGGGTTGATAAGGCTAGTTTGTTCGTGTTAGCTTTCACTTTACATGACAACGTTCAAAAACGAGTTAAAGATGTTGGGGAACAATCGTGCAACCAAATAAAGCTGGCGAACTCAGGGAACGATGGGGGGGGGAAACTAGGATATGGCGCAAGGACTTACCGAGGATGTACTTGTATGGTATCACCTAACCATGACTCGAGAATCAAGTGTCCTCTTGAGCTTGGCCCGAATCAGCTCTGAGTAGTCTGAAGACCTGAAAACCAAAGAATGAGTGTGATGGGGTAGGAAAGCCGTGTGATACAGGTGATGAAGAAAATGCGATCGTGGTATGGATGTGTTTGAAGTGATACAGAGGTGAGAATGAGTGTTTTTGTCGACAAGAATATGGGAAGAAGGTGGAAGAGGGCAGTTCAAGTAGGCCACTCGCCCGCTCCTGGGGGCAGTGGGAAGCCGAGACGATTGGTTTGAGTGTGGACTGCCCTGGTCTCTTGAGAGTGACAGAAAACAGAAGTACAGTTGACTTCCTGTGACGGGTGAAGGATACGCACTAGGCAGATGTTGTTTGGCCTATGTATTTTCTGGACGCGCGCTTCGGTGGTCAGTGCTGAGGCGTCGAGCAACGTACCCAACCCAGTGGTCGTTGAATTACGACGAGTGGTAAAGACAGAACCAAAATTTACTGGACGAATGCTGTCCGGGTCCAGTTGGTTGGGAAAGGTCGCGACAAGACGATGATGTTCCTCGCAGTGATGGGATGCTGTGATCGCAGAGAATGCCACGCTTGTTCCAGAGAAAAGGTGTTTCTAAGACGGGCCGATGCGCAAAAGAGCAAACCAAATGTGTGTTGAACTCGAATTGTCTGGTATCTTTTTTTGCGACAACTCGCCAAGCTAGGGTGACGTGAAGGGCTTGACTCGAATCCTCGAAGAAGGTGGAAGTTGTACCTTTGTACCTTGGGCCACCCAGGGGCAGTCACCGAGGGGTACCGAAGCTTGGATGTTTCGACAAACGCAGGTTCGGCGCCGCGAGAGGTGGACACTTGTGGGTGCCCTGCGACGGTCCGTAATGACGAGGATTTCGAATGCAAAAGCAACTGGAAAAGGTTAGCATATGTGAGATACGGGAGAAATGCAGACGGCAGGCATGTATGCGACATCAGGCAGTAGTACCGGTACCTACCCCGACTTCTCAACATTTGATGGCTCGACAAGATCCAGGGTTTGTCGGTCCCAAGCTCATCCGAGCAGACATCTAGTGCTAGTACCTAGGTGTCCAAGACATCGGGACAAATGGTAGCCTAGACCGAAGGCAGCACCAGAAGAAAACTCGAGTAGTGGGGGGGCCATGGAGGCGGGGAGGGAGAAGATGGGATGAAAGGACTGGAATCGCGGCATGTTGGGCTGCCTTCCAAGGTTGATCGTTGCAGGTTCAGTGTGTCTCCGTCGCAGGTGGTTTGAGTTCCGAATTGCACTTGACGGCATCTGATCAGCCTTGCGAAAAACAAAAGGGCCTGGGCTTCCTGCTGGGCTCATTTTGCGGCAGCCTCTGGGCAGCAATGCACCGGGAGGAATTGAATGGGTGGAATGTGATGTTGAACTGGAAAGGGAACGAGAGATGTGATTCGTGCATGGTAGAACTAGAAAATACGCAGATACAAGAATTCCTCAGAGGGCCCCTGCCTGCCAGAGGCCACAGCGCCCCCGCGCCTGCAAACGCGGCAGTGCCTTAGGTAATGGGGAAGGCGCAACCCTCGACGGGAGATCATCAGTGGACGGGCGGTACGGTAGTATGGAGGCCTACCGCTGCATGGATACCCTGAGGATACCACCTAAAATTCCCATTTTCCAGTGGGGAGAGTGCTGCAAGAGGCCTGACCCGACCCACCCCCGCCGTACGGCTCGGAACCCCGCAAATGGCCCGGGATCCGGAGCGGGAGGAGACAATAGACGGCACCCTCTTGGCCCTGACCAGTCACTTTCCTCTTTCACACGACATGATACAAGTATGCTCTCCGCCAAGGACTCGAGTCGTCGGGACGGCATCGTTTTTCAACATTTCGGTCCAAGTGAGGTGACGTTAGAACCCAGCTTAGATAGTTTCCAAACTCCAAAGGGTGGTCCCAACACAGCTTCAACTCTCCGTCACTCCATCACTGGAAATTCGACCATGGGCTAACGCAGTGGGAACATTAGGTCTTCTTGGTCTGATATTCGTCACCGAACTGTTTCCTAATTCCTGTCATGAAACCCGAAAAGGCGCCATTTCCATTGGCCCTCGAAACCCTGGAACCTCCCGGATTCTTGTCATCAGCGCTCACAATGGACTTTGCCCGCGGCCCTCAGACTATCCGTTAAGCGGCATGGTTTTTCCCAACCCGAATCTTAATTCCTCCGTTTCCCTTTTGTTCACTTCTCATCACTTTCCCTCCATCTCCCCATGTGCATAATGCAATGGCCAATCCTCCTTGAACTTGTTACTTCTTTGCCATGGAATCGGCGTTCTTGGCCATGGTAGCCCACCGGGATGCCTCTGATGAGGCGTAGCTCTTGACCTTGCTGTCGGTTGAGCTCGAGGCCGTGGAGCTGAATGACTTGCTGACGTCACGGATCTCCGAGGCGTTGGACTTCCAAGCGGAGGAGCTACTCCCGCTTGAGCCGGACCCAGAACCGGAACCGGAGCCGGAGGTGTAGGAGCTGTAACCGGTATAGGAAGACATCTTGTTTTGTCTGACGGGCGGACTTTTTTGGGTCTAAGCTTAAAATGTGGACCGGACTTAGGCATCGGTTAGTCATCCTATACATGTTGACGCCATGGGGAGCTAAGGGAAGAGGGGGTGCCATGGAAGGTTGTTACTACTGACTCCTGCCTTGTGATGATGGGAGAGGTAGGACTGGCGATAACGGGCTCTGTGGTTGATTTCTAGTGTTGAGTTTGCTTAATGGTACGGTACCAATGTTCGATGATGCTGATGGATACATCTAGGAAATGCCTCGAGAGAGGTGAAGGTCTAGGATCTCTTATACCGCCACTGGTGGACGCAAGATTGATGCCATCCTCATCGACATTGCTCACCCTGACCCCTAAAACATTGATAGTTCAACCGCAATATGGAGCGCGACAAACGGACGTTGAGGTTCCAGCCAATATAGTATCACGACCGCCTTTTCATGGCATAATTGGGGTGTCCAACATAAGAAATGTCGGTGGGAAGTTGAGGATGGATGAGTATACCGCTTCGGTAGGTAAGATTCTCTCCGTTGGTAACCCATGAAACCATTCATCACAACAGTCCACGGATCAAGATGGAACTCCAAGCGCTATCTTGATATTTTTGGAGAGGTCAAAGCCACAAACACCGAGTGGCTGGCCCCGTCCTCAATCATCCATCCTCGCGTCATACTTCTCCGCATATTCGCTCACAATGTCCTTGTAGTCATCGAGTCCATACGGCTCCGTCATTTCCGCCAACCAGCTTCTCTTCCGGTGAACCTTCAACCCCATATCACCAAGCATCAAGTCGATATACGGCAACGCATCAAACACAAAGTCGGGGAACTGGTGTCCATGGCCCGCCGGATATCGCCACTTCCCAAATCGCGCTTGGAGAACTGCCTCGTACCTCACCTCCTCCATCGTCTTTCCCTTTGCACCCATTTTTCCTTCCTTGAGCTTCGTCTTCCCGCCAAGCATGGCTTTCCTGGACGGCATCACGCTTGGAGGCAGCTTATCGTCAAGAAACGTGGAAATCCAGAGCGCCTGGGGATACGTGGATAACCCAGAAGAGAAGCTTAAGAAATAACCGATGAACGCGGTATCCCTCGTTACTAGAAACCGCGGTGACGGCGGTACCATGAACCGATACAATGTCCAGGGGGCTAGGCAGGCCTGCTGGGGGTTGGTCTCGTTGCTCGTTGACAGGCCTTCTGTGTCCGTCATGGGCTTGTACTTCTTGTTGATGACGGGTTGGTTACGAAGTCGCGGAAACTTGGAAAGGATCTCCTCATCTGCTCGGGCCACCATCTCGTCCGTAAACAGAGGCTCAGCGTCACCGCCTTCCGGGAAATGGGGCAGCCCCAGCTCCTTCTCGATATCCCCTGGGAGAAACTTCATAGGCGGCACGTGTGTCCAACCCGTGACACAGCACAGCGCCTCGGTCGCCAGCTTGGATCCGTTAGACAGGTGCACCATTTTAGGCGACAACTTCGTGATGTCGGCAATGTGGATGCTGACGGTGCCGTTGCGGATGAGATCGAAAAAGTCGGTTGGAAAGTTGAGGATGGAAAAGCTGGAGGCAACGAACATGGCTGGCGCCCATGGCTCGAGCTTCTTAATCTCCGGGTGTGAACTGTACTTGTTGATCGTCTTCACATCGTTGCCCAAAGCCCACCAGAAAGCGTTGGTGATCGCCCGCCCGATGGCTGTTCCGTGCCAGAATCTCCGGATTAGCGAATAACCATCGGCGGCTCCCCAGATGCATGGTGAAAACCATGTCAGGATGCGAGTGTCTGTCTCATCAAAATGGTGGTCAGCGTTTGACAGATTTCATTGCCAAAGTTGTCACCGGCCGCTGTTTGGTCTGGTGATGCTGGGGCTACTTACGAACGAGCGCCTCCAACCATAACTTGAAAGGCGTCACGAAACTCGGCGTCATCCACGCCGGTCCATGTCCGCTCTCTGCGTTTCCACCGCGTCAGTTAGCTAACTGTCCTCTCTTCCCAGACCCCAATTGCTCGACATACCTCGAATAACCCAATCAACCTTCACCCCCTTCGACGCATACGCATAAACCGCATCCCAAGCGCTCTTCGTCCCCCCGAGCACCGTAACAACCTTTGCACTCACCAACGTCCCCTCATACTTTTTCAACTCCTTGCCATGAAACAACGGCGCCCCAAACTCCTCCTGCCCCTTGAAATCCGGCAAGAAAGCCTCAGACGTGAGTCCAGTAGCCAACACCATCTTCTTCGCAAACACCTTCTTTTCTCCTCCGCCAGGGCATTCCACAGTCAACACCCACCCACCCTCTGCCCCGTCCTGATGCTCAGCCTCCAACACAGTATGCCTCAGACGGACCTTATCCTTGATCCCAAACGCTTCAGCGTAGCTGGTCAGGTACTTGTGCATCACGGGACCCGTCATGTACTCCCCCGGCTTGACGCCGAACGTTTGGGGGTCCATGGGGTAATCGAGGTATTCGTAGGTGCCCTTGAGGTTGTTGGTGCGCAGGCCGTCGTAGAGCCGTTCTTGGGCCCAGACGCCGCCGATGGTCGAGGCCTTGTCGAAGATGGCGAGGGTTGAGGTGGGGTGGAATTGGTGGTGGGTTTTGGCCATGGTGAGGCCGAAGAGGCCTGTTTTTTTTTGGAGGGGAGAGAGTTGTTAGTAGGTAGATATCGTTGGCGGGTTGTATGGGGAGGTCAAAATGGGACTTACCTGAACCGATGATCACTAGGTCGATAGTTTCCATGTTGATGGTCGCGTATCCAGACGGGTGATTATGAGGTCCTCCGCTGGACTGAGGTCGTCTTTCTGACTTTCCACTTTCCGTCCCTCTTTTCAGGAACAACAAAATCCGAAGAACAGATTCTGTCCCCCAGAATCAGGATCAAGGAGCCATTTTATCGTATCATCACCCCTGAAATCCCCTCAATCCTCCAAAACTACCCCGACGATCACCCCCTTGGCAGGCTAAGATAGACAGTCAATCTTTGTAGCATCGCATGCTGACATGCTTCTCTTCCGAAGGACACATCACACCTGGTTTGTTCGTTAGCGCGGGGCTTTAGGACGCACTCTGCGCAATTCAACCACTATTCCACCAATTTTTATGGAAGAACTTGGTATCAGCCAGATGCGTTTCGGGCGCTTTATACATATTATCCAATTTTCCGTTTCGAAGGTGCTTGTTCCGTTGTTTTTCTGTATATTTTTGAAGACCCTTGTCGCAAGAATCGCGCTAACAAACAAACCAGCATTGATGTATACCGAAGCGAGCAAAGTTTTGCAACCCCTCCTACATACCCCGGCAACTAAATGATCATGAACGAGCTTCCCGATTCTGGTGCTCTGGTCCGGTGAATGAGATGAGATGGTCGAGTTGGACACGTGTAAATATCTCTTGACCGATATCATCGAGGTGTTGGTTATCAGGAAGTTGGAAGTTCCAATTTGCTAATCGCTTGCGACTTGTCAAGTACGGTTCCTGCATTGGCGTCCATTGCATGCCATGCACCTGCAACATCCCTGTCGCCGTGGCATTATGCGCATACGGGGGGACCAGGCCCGGTGGACACTCGGTAATAACACGACGCATATCAAAAGGAGACGAGAATTAAAGCTACCATGTACAGTTATGGACCCAATAGCTTCAAATTAATACAAGCTTTTAGTATTTCGGGGCCTGTCGTTGGCGGAAAAATGGCGGTACCTTTCCTCGGTCGATGTCAGTTCAACCCTAACCCTCCACCTCAAGTGCAAACTCTCTCATCCCTCATTGGCATCATCCCTCCGAGCATTGCCGTTCAACAATCGCTTTTCCTCCTCTTTCTCCCATCGGCTTGGCGTGCTTTTACTCTTTCTTGCCATCGTCCACAATATCATCACCTTCAGACCCGTCAATATCCCTCAGGATTCTCGCGGCAACTTCCCTTCCCACTTCCGGCCCTCCACAAACCTTCGCCAACTCCTTGGCTCTTTCTGCGTATACGGCCATCTACCACCTATAATAACATCAATCAAAACGTCTGCCAGCTCCTTCGCATTGCACAACTTGTTGCTGCTTTGTGATGAGTCGGAAGACAAGCGGTTTCCCCAGCGCCCGATGCCAAGGATCTCCACTCGGCGAGCAAAATCGTAGCAGTCCATCCATGGAGGAAGGATGACTTGGGGAATACCAGCGCTGGAGATGACTGCGGTTAGTATCGACACTATTGTTCGAGTAGATATGGAGACAAGTACTTACCAGACTGTTTCTAGAAACGAGTTGGCGCCTCCGTGGTGGACAGCGCAGACCAAGTCGCCGCTTTGCAAGATTGCTGTGGGCTCAGCTTGAAACCAGTCAACTATTCGAACGGTACCAGACTCAATATCCGGGCCGAGTATAGAGTATATGAGCGATTCACTTCGATCGTGATGCTGTTGCCCATCCCCATGTCGGTGTCCATTCTCGCGTCCTGCCGCATGCCCAGATCCCCCGTTTCCTTCCCCAATCCCCTCACTACCACCATCCTCTCCACCCACCTTCACACTTTCAACGTCAACCTGTTTCACAAACCCTGGCACCTTCCACAAAACCTTCAATCCCTTCGACCTCCTCTCCGTATCTCTCCAAACCGTCCCCTCTGCCACATCCAACAACATCTTGATCTCCCTCGCCATCTCCCTCTGCCCCGCCTCATCAAATAGCACATGTGTTCCAAGGTTGATGTACACTGTCTTTCCACCTTGTTTTAACCACTCCGCCAACTCCGGGTCCGCCGCCTCCACCGCTTTGGACGGTCTGATCATTGGTCCGCACGGGATAATACGCTTTGGTATAAACTTTAATGGAAACTCAATCTTGGGAAAATTAGCCACCAGAAATTTGACCCGCATTTTATCTGGCCTGAGGCTGAGGTCGTTCAGCGTCGTGACCTTTGTTTTCTCGTCAGTTTGCAGTGTGAGATATTGCTGGATGGAGCGACGGTTGATGTCCAGGAAGGCAGCAACAATGATGGAGAACGAGATCAGGTAAATATTCCATGGGATGTAGAGCAAGGGAACAGGGAAGGGATAGGCCTTCCCGATGCAAGGGTACTTCCAGAGGGCTTGGGCGTGGGGCTGGAAGGGCATGGCAAAGTCTTTGATGGTGTTAGGTGAGAGGATGATGAACTTGAAGCTGTTGGGGCTTCGGTTGCTACGGTTGAGATAGCGGAGGGCGGTCAACGCAGGAGAGAAGGCTGGGTCGACCGCGACGATGGATGGTCGGACATTGGTGACAATCTCGACGATGGCCCAGAAGATCTCAACAAACTCGGGGCCAAGCTAAGGGAGCGTTACCCGCAACAGGAGGCGCATGCGCCGGATGGCGCGGATGAGGCCGATGCGAGTTTTGTTTATGTTGGCTCGGTCAGCGGCGATTTCGGGTCGGAGACAAGCGGATACCATGTCGATGCCGGGAATGGTGTGGAAGATGATGGAGCGGGCAAGAGGCTTGTCGCGCTTGGCATGTTCGTATGTGGAGAGGACACACTTGTGGATCGGTGAGAAGGAAGCGAAGTGAACTTCAACATCTTCGTCTGGGAGTGTGAGGAGGGCGTAACTGGCAGCTAGGAAGACGTTGGCTTGGCCGTGCTCGGAGTTGGTGAGGAGTAGGACACGTTTGGGAGACGAAAGAGATCCCATCTTTTGCTTCTCGCTGTCAAGGCGATACCTGTGCTGATGCTTGGAATCAGTGTTCTGTAAAGCCACTCGGTGGTATAGAGGCATTTGAAAGAAGGGGATTGCTGCGATATTAAGTCACTGCCCTCTTTTGTGTCTTGAATCTCTAGTAGTGCGAGATGAAAGGAGCACATACGTCTTATGGTGTTCGCATATGGTGGACGGCCGAAGATGGTGTTGGATAGGCCTTCGGCTTATTCCGCTGCCCATGTTCCAACCAATGAGTTACACTTACTCTGTTTAGATCCATGATCTCGCGGAAGGTGGGGTGTTTCTCCTGAAAGAGAGATCACACCAAGCCCATACTGCTTCCGAGACTCAATGCTGGCTCGTTACGGCGGCATACTGGTCATGTTGTGTGCTCCTTATTGGCCTTCCGGAATGACGATGGTATCATCAGAGAATGATGGAAGATCCAATGATGTTCGTTGTTGGGACCCAGATAGAACTCGCCAAGGTAGCCGCATCTCGACAAGCGATCTGCTTGCATGGTAAGTAAGACGCCAGCCGTCGGTCCGGTCTCTGTCAATGATGGCATCAGGTAGTTGGAGTAGACGGAGCGTAGGAGAAGGGTGCAATCTTTCATCTACAGGCTTTCGGTCTGATCGGGGTGCGGGGAGACGAGGTGGTGATCTGTGCCGCTCGGTCATATAAGGGCATTCCGGCTAAATGCGTCGATAGCGACACCATCAATTAGACACATGAAACAAGATATAGACACATACTGCCAGGGTACGAACCTGGCTGGGGTTTGCGGCCTTTGGAAGATCTCCAATAGTTCCGCGAGCATGATCGTAAAATCCTAACGCGCCGGACACTGGTGAGGTCTAGAACTTGATGTGTGTAACGATGAACAACCTGGTTTGCCGGGACTGTGAGAAATCAATAGACCAACGGCTGCCGCCCCTTGTTAGCCAGCTCATCTATGGAGAAGCTTGGTTTGCGGGAGTCCGAAAACATACCCAAGGAACGCACGAAGCAAGAGATGTAACCTGCCATTCGATGCTGCTTTTCGGATCCTGCCTAAATCGTGGACGATGTTGATCGTCGTTGATCCAGCTGATCCATGGTATTCGGTACGACGGTTGTGTTTCCGATTGTAGATTGCAGTCTCCTTCTCGTCAAGGACTTTTCTCATCGCAATCCTTCCACTTCGGTGGCAGTGGCCCGTTGGTCGAAGACGTGGTTTCTCAAGATTGATGCGTAAACTTGGCGGGCGTACGAGGAAAAGTTGAAATTAAGCGAACAAGTGGCCATTATTCTCTTCCGACTTTGCGGTAGTTTCTCGACCAGGAAGCTACGTCAGAGGAGAAAACTTTGTGATGTTGGTGATCGGTCGAACTTTCCTCGCATGGCTCTGCCACAGTCGTGTTGGAAATACACAGGCTATGAGTTGTGCACTAACAGCACGCAGGTGACAGAAACAAGCTTGGATGAAGTTACCACATTTAAAAACTCAGAAACTGCTGCAAAACTGGCTTTCAGCTCTTCTTAACCTTCCTTATTTTGTCCGGTATCTTGTTTGGACCAGAAACTGGAAATTGTGGGAAACCGGATGGAAGTTGTCGACAAGCCTACTGTTAGTGCACAACCGCATTTCATTTTCATCAGTTCATCACGACCGTGGAGCGCTCCGCACTCACAGTCGCGTGCGGGTGCGGCTGCAAGCATGCCGCGCTTTCCACTTTAAGGCACTTTAATGAACACGCAATTTCCCTTTCACAACTCTGATTTAAGAATGTCGAAATAACCTTTCAACAGCCCGATAATCGTCTGGGAACAACAATTTGTGTTCCTGGGAAGGGCATCTCCAACACCCGATCCCAAAGCACCACCTAATGATTTCAGATAAACTGTTGCCAAGAACGCCCAGCAAAATCCAACCAATCATCTGCTTTCTTCTGTCCCAATTGGGCAGTGTCAAGGAGTCCGTCCAGGCCTTCCCAGATGTTCCACCGGCTGAGTGGAGTCGTTCGACCTTGTCCAACACTCCAACTCGCCCAACTCAAGTTGAACGACATGGTATAAGTATTTGTGCAGAGGATGCAGAGGAAAATTCACAACATAGGCTGCTACGATTCAATTGAAACGATGCAACGGATTGTACAGAGGACTAGAGTCTAGAAGTAAGAACCGTTAGTGACTATATTCTGGTTCAAGGATTACGAGTTGTACGCGCCATCCCACATCGAAAAATAACAAAAAAACCAAAAACCCCCCCCTTTTAACAACATCAGACAAAGGAGAAGACGAAAACAAAAAAAGAAACAAAACCCTTCCAAGAAAAAAGAGAAAAAAGACTTCCCAGCGCACAAGCCAGCCGAACTACGTACACCACTTCATCACTCCTCATCATCCTCCTCGTCATCTTCATCTTCATCGGATGATGGGAACATCATTGCGGCCTCCACAAAATCCGGCGCCTCGATCTGCAACCCCACGGGAACCCGCGCCTCATGCCACCACCAGGCCGTAGCCAAAAACTGGTCTACTGCCTGGGCCAGAGGCGAACACCCGGAGGCGGGTTGGCGCGCCATATTCGGGCGCTCGGCGGCGGCTGCCAAGAACTTCTCTCGGCCTTCGATGACCGCAAGAAAAAGGGCGGCGAAGACATTGCGGCTGAGGCGTTGGCCCAGCCTGCTATTTTCTTGCGCCGCGTCGACGAAAGATTGTTCGTCGGCAAGGGGGTCAAAGTCTTCATTGAGAAGACCGGAGAGGCCGAGCGCAGCGAGGGGGTCAAAGAAGGTTTGGGCCGGAGAAGCGGCCGCGAAGCGAGTCGCCGTGTTGACGACCTCGCAGAGGAGGGTCTCAACAGCCCGTCTGCAGGGCCGGGAGGAGAGCTTGACCCAAGGGTGGGCCTCGTGTACTAGGGTCTTGAGGACCCCCACAACAACCTCGTTTCGTCTGTCTGGGCGAAGAACGTTCGCCCGGTTCCAAAACATACCATTTTTCGGCATGAGCCACTTGAGATGGGGGAGGGGAGCTGGTTGGTTGGTGTTGGCGGCCATTTCAACGACGGATGGCTATTAAATATATTATATTAGTAATAGGCCAGGCAAACGGTATCGTAATACACGTCAAGGGCTTGGCTAACGTACAAAGTTCTTACGAGTAGCAGCGAGAAAAAGCACGTGGGTCCGAAGCCAGGCTAGGGGAGCCAAGGGGAGACGAAAGGAGGCGAGGCAAAACAGATTGGGACGAAACAGGGCGCGACGAAACAGGACGAGACAAAACAGCATGAGCTGGGGCAAGACAAGACGAAGAAAAGCAACGCCGAGAAAAACGAGGCGTGGGCTCGGAAGTGATTGTAACAACGGAATACGAACCTTCTTCAGTCTTGAGTTGGAAGGGATGAAATCGAAGGCCTTTTATACCTATGTTTGAGGACCGGGAGTCATTCAGTCGCTTCTATCGTTAAGTTGCTCCTACCATAATATCCAGCCAACTCAATGAAAGATTGGTCCTTCCTGTATAGTAATATTCCATAATCTATCCCATAGTAACCAGCACTAAACAACAACATTAGTTGAAGCCGCATCCCTAAATCCAGCTCCCCTTCTTCACTCAGCTGATGGGCTCATGGTTTTACTCTTCAGCTAGAAGTATCGGTAGGTAGATACTAGTAGCAGCCCATAGGAAGGATATACTTCCCAACTTGCTTCACACATAATAATACCTCTAGTCACGTTAGGAAGCCCGTACCATGTTTTCAGTTCCCACCCTCCGCTGCCCGAGGGCTTCCCATTCCCAAGCACTTCCTTTAAGTACTTGAGGTTGCTGGACAGCTGGCACAAGCCGTGATATCATGATTGCCATGCTTTCCGTGCCCTGGAAAATTCCTGCTCCCCTCCTTGGGATTCTTCCTTCTTTTTCACCTCGATATGTTCCGTCCAAGTTATTCAATTATCAAGGAGGACAACAAACACTTCTAACTCATGCCCACCTTGCTGTGTGGTCATCACTGTCCGATATTAGCTACTCTAATCTATAGCATTATCCAGTATATGGACCTTACACCTTGACAAATCTCCATCGGTTCCTGCCATGATAGCAAAATCGCGTCGGTCGCAATATCAATCTCCTTTTACCACTGCCTGTCCCATGTCTTGTCGAGATGAGGTAGCGCGGAGTGACCATGGCAGAAAGAACGTGGCAAAGAGAGCGTGGCGGTGACAGAGGGAAGGTGGCATGCATGTCAACAACAGCCTGCCGCAAGCTCCCCCGGCAGTCTACGGCAACTGAGTACAAGTGTAAGGGAGTCTTTGCCGGCCCAGAAGTCCCAACACAACTACCCCAACTACCCCAACAGGGCTTTATAAGGAGATTAACCTACAGACCTTTCCAACTGCAGAGGCACTACTCCAAAGCAAACTTTGGGGACTTTGGTCAAGCAGTCAGTGGTACTGCTTTGCATATCACTTCGACTAAACGTTGTGGGTTCAACTCCCATCTTGTAACTATCCCAATGCCGGTTAGTTGTAGTCGCGCGGGTTTAGACCGCTTGTACGCGTGAGCTCGTGGAAGTTACAAGTTGATCATTAGCGCCTGATGGTTTTTTTTTCTTTTTTTTTTTTTTCGTCATCGTCCTTTACCTTTTTGATCTCTCTTGTTCCTTCATTATTCTACAGCGAGGTTGTTGGAAGTACGTGCCTGTTACAGTCTGCCACAACAACGGTCCAGGGAATAGAGCCGAAGGTGACAGCCGGTAATAGGATATCAAGATGATGAAGCTACATTAAGTACATCGGATGGAACGAATGAAGTTTTTACACGCGATGACAGGAGCGATGAGGTGAAAGACCAAGATCCCATCCCACAGACAGTGCTTGGCATGTGCCATAAATCTTCTTCTTCCCCCGCCTTTCATCCCCCACTCACCTTTTCATCCCATTTCAATACCCTCGGTTGCCCATTCACAAGTCACTGGCATTCCTTTTCAGGATTTTAGGCTGCCATGATTTCACCCCTCTCCTTCAGTTACAACATCAACATCAATGATGCGTTCTCTGTTGCCGTCTTCTTAACCTCCGTTGCTTATCGCGCTTCGCCAACTCCCAACCAGCATTACTCAGCCCCTTTTGCAGCCTATGCAGCTCATCTCAGTCCTCACTGTCCCTTGGCCCTCCCTCCAGCTGCCTTGGAGGTGACCAAGACCAATAAACATCACCCTAGTCGATTTCATCCAGAAGCATCCCCCTTACGCGCAGAGGTTTGCCTCCACGTATAAAATCCGCTCGGAATAATACTGACGATCCTTTGCCCAGGTGCCTAACAATCTCTACAATTCCAATGAGGAATATTACGACAAGAACGAAGCTGGATATGATAATTCCGACGAGGATGGTCAACCCCTTCGCCGATGACGAAGTTGAGGACGATGATGAGTACTGATTGGTTGGGTTTTTGGTCTTTGCATAACGATTAACGAAGGGATTCATTTGGAGCAAGCGAGCATTGTTATATTTATGAATCTTATCTTAAAAACCGATGACGAGGAGGAGTACTAATTGTTTGGTGGATACACGGCATTGCAAACGGTGGTAGTAAAAAGGAGCCCGAGCATGAACAGTCTGGTATATGTTGCTAGATTCGCATCAGACCCTTCACAAGTAACTAAGAAGATATGTATTGTTTTAGACGGTACGCAGTGTGGTAATCTGAAAAAACCAGTCTTGTTTCAGCATTCTTTTATCCAAGAAACGCCTTTAACATCAAGCAGAAAGCCTATGCGAAACTGGCGAATACGTGAAAGGAGAGACCAAAGGCATGTCAAGATATAACAGAGGCGTAATATCGATATACAATGACGTACAAGATGCCTCTATGGGTAAAACAGGAGGAGAGTGTAAGACGTGCGTTCTAAATACCAAGAATCGAGACCATCGACGCCGCCGCCAGTCGCTTCATTAGGTAGCGTGACCTCCGAGATTTCATGGTAGACCTCGGCTTGAGTGGCAGACGTCGACAATCGCGGTGTGAATGTACTATAGAACCATATTGTAATGGTGCCTGTAGGTAGAACGCCTCGTTCAAGCCTTAGGTTCAACCGCCCCTTTCGGCCCAACAAGCTCATGCCGCGTCTCTCTAGTAGGCGACACCGCCATCTCCTCCAACTCCAACTGCAAAACCTTATCAACATTCTTTTGCACCTTATCCCTTACCTCCTTCCCCTCAAACATGAAACTCAGTTCCTCCAGCGTGCGGTTATGCGTCTCCGGGAAGAAGAAGTAAACAGTCAAGATCTCCACCATGATCCAGACACAATAAACAATGTAGTACTTCCACCCGATGCTGTCGAGCGCAATCGGGTTGACGTACGTGTTGAAGAACACGGCGGCGCGCACGCTGAGCTGCTCGACGGCTATTCCTTGCGAGCGCTGCTGGAAGGGAAAGAGCTCGACTAGGTAGGTGTAGGCGAGGGCGTTCCAGCCTATGTTGTAGAAACTATTTTGCGTGTGATGGGGAGGTTAGTGGTGTACTAGGTAGATAGGAGTATGCGATTTGGGTTGGATTGGGGGGCAAGATGACTTACGGGGAGTAAACGTAAATAAACACCAACACAGGGATAGCTGCCCTCGAAGAATTCTCGATGCTTGATCTAGCGCTGGCGATGGTCCAGACGATATAAACGACCGCCGTGCCGATGGTGCAAAGCAAGAACATCCTTCGTCTTGGAAACCTGGGTGCAATCAGGGCGATGGGCACCGCGTTGATCAATCCCCAGCAGGTATTACTTAGAATGATCTTCTGAACGGTGTGGTCGTCCGTAATATTCACCAAAGCCAAGATCTTCTTCATATAGAAACTAAGCAGTCCGTTACCGCTCCACTGCGTGAAGAAGCCCATAACGGCCGCAATGGTGAATCGCTTCCGCATGGGCGCATCGCGAATAACGTCCGCCCACACGAATCTGCTCGCTAGTTCCTTTTCCTGGGCAATGGTGCTCTGGATTTGCGCATACTCAAGTCGGACGAATTCCTCGCCGCCAATACCCTCGCTGTGGTATTTATTCAGGATAGCGAACGCCTCATCGCCACGGTCCTTGGAAATCAGCCACCGTGGTGATTCAGGACAAAAGGGCATGAATGCGATTTGGAAGAAACTCGGTACCAGCTGTAACAGACTGGGCAGCCTCCAGGCCCAGGTACTCTTCATCTGGAAAGTGCCATAGGTCGTGCCGGCAGCGACGATGGCGCCAACGAACCAGGCGGCGTTGAATAGCGAGGTCATGATCGGACGTTCGTTGGCGTAGGATAACTCGCCGATCAAGGAGGAGGCGTTGACGATGGCGAAGGGGATGCCAAAGCCCAGGACCCAGCGCGAGGCGAGAAACATGTCTGAGTTGCGGGCGCCGGCCTGCAGACCGGCACCCATGGACATGATGACTGAGGCTAGAAGAATTGTTCGACGGCGACCGAGATAGTGGCTGATGGTGGGAATGAAGGGGATGGCGCAGAGAGAGCCGAGCGAGTACATTGCGTTGAGGAGGCCTAGTCGGCCTTTGGTTGGGTTATCGAAGTCTATTGACGGAGTGTACATTGTTTAGTCAAAGCATTCTTTGATATCGTCAACTTGAAGGGACTTACAGTCTACCCAGGACTTTACAGCTTGAAGGCTGTTCATCATGGAAGAGTCGAACCCTGACGTCCATTCTACTCCCAGCCCGCAAGGGATGAGAATCAGGTAGAGCAAACGAAGGTTCGGTTTCTGATACCATTTTATTGTGTCCGCTTTGGCGAGTTCAGTCAAACGTGAATCGCCATGTTCTTCTTCGGCCCCTATGATTGCCATTTCGAGCGAAGTTCGTTTTCGGGTTCTGGGTGCTCGCTGCGGACAACGCTTGGTGGAGAGTTGAGATGTGGGAGGAGACAACAATCATCTTGCAGACTGAGGGCTCCCCCGATTTTATTTCACCGTCTTGCAGTCTGAGTTGAATAGATCACCACATATTTTTCCTCTCTCTCTTGGCAAACTGCTGGTTACCTGCATCTTGCAGATAGGTCATGTCCGTGATGTTGGTGATAGGGTTCGACATATGTGCAGCCGGGATGTGCAGGTTGACGAATGGGATAAATGTCCGCCGAAGGATGCCGAGACTAAAATGCCTACTTGGAGTTGCACCCTCCGAGGAAGATGCGGGGTTGAAATCCGGGGTAGTGGTGAAGACAGGGTGAGATGCTCCCGAAGGGTAAGGGAAATGTGACGGAAGACCAGTGTAACGGCGTCCCGGTATTGTATTACAGCGAGCTTGTGATACGTAATTGGGAAAGCCGACAGCTTGGCTGGGTCGTCAGACTGTTCTCGTGAGATGTGATACGAAGATTGTACTTGGGGTCAGGCAGTCTCAGTGGAGTGTCCGTTACCTGTGCCACTCAATCGATCTCAAATGTAGGGCAAGCGTTGCTGTAATGGTCCATTGAGAGACCAAGTGTCTTCCCAATGGCCACATGGAATGTCTAACAGGTGTGAGTATTCTGAACCACCTTACCATACGGCAAATGACTAGAGGTGGTTGAATAAGCCGGCAACATGACTCAACGACAAGAAAAGTCCGACTGCGACGCAAACGCAATAGACAAGAGGTGGGATACTGAAGGATGCGTGGGAATCTGTTTGTGGATTTTTGCGGCCGCTATGTAGGTACAGGAGCTTATAAATCCTCCTTTCCGGCCTATATTCCGATGCTGTGCCCAGTTGCCTTGAAAGTAATGGGACTCCCGTATCATGGTGTATCTTGGAAGAAGGTGGGTGTAAAGATGGGGTCAATATTGACAGAAACTCTTGATGGATAGTGCAGCACAAGTGATTGAGTAGGTGGAACCAAGGACAGGCTGATGATTCGACCTCTCATACTCCTCCTGGTCTGACGTAGTGACGAAACCACCCCGAACGTCGAGCATTGCCCGGGTTTCGTATGTAGATCGATAAAGAAGGTCCGCGACATACAGTCCGAAGCACCAACCGGAGATTGTGCAGCTGAGAGTGCTGTGAAGCCTCTTGTTGTGACCGGTTTGTGCGTGTCCTTCCAAAGCAGACAGCAACTGGGGCTGGTCCTGACGGCCTGTTGTAGATCGGCCAGAAGACTGACGGTTCAGTGATGTTACGCCGGTATTATCACGGTATAAGTTCGACGGCGGCGGTGGCTAAGGCTCTTCCTTGCGCAAGGTAGTCAAGTTTGGCAGTCCCGTATTTTGGCACGTTTTGAGGACAGATTGTTGATCGAAGTATAGTCTATTCAAGACCCTATTTGCGACCCCAGGTTCAAGCGACGGGCGCATAGACGAACTCCTCGAGCTCCTTGTAGGCCTTCTCGAGATCCTAGAGCGGGGTGTTAGTTGTTGGTAATGCATGTGCCTTGCAGCGAGGGAGCAACACTTACCTCGTTGACGATGACCTTGTCATGGACACCAGTCTTGCTGAAAGCGAGCTCGTTCTTTGCCTGAGCCAGTCTCTTGAGAATCTCCTCCTCCTTGTCGGTGCCGCGACCGCGCAGTCTCTTCTCGAGCTCCTCCTCGGATGGGGGAGCGATGAAGACGTAGCGGGCGGGGAAGCCAGAGGCCTGGATCTGCTTGACACCCTCCATCTCGATGTCGAGAACGACAACCTTGCCCTTGGCGGACTGCTCCTCGATGGTGGCCTTGCTGGTTCCGTAGAAGTTGCTGCCGAACTGCGCACTGTTATGGAGACGGGAGTTAGCCTCCAGCTCTCAAGTTCATCCGTCCCTGGGCCAGGTGCATTGCTGTTTCTGTTCGTACCTCTCGACGAAACCGGCCTTGGCCTTCAACTCCTCGAAAGCCTCCTTGGTGACATAGTGGTAGTCGACGCCATCCTTCTCGCCGGGTCTGGGGCCGCGGGTGGTATGCGACACGGAAAGGGTGAAGGTATCGGGGTGTCTCTCGAAGAGAAGCTTGAAGAGGGTGCCCTTGCCGACGCCAGAAGGGCCGGAGATGACGACGGGGCGGCGGTCAGGAGGGAGAACTGGCAGCGCAGCCGAGTCAGTATTGGTCGTGTTGAAGGTTCATGGTGTCTTTAGAGTAACGTAGCGGAAAGGCATACTGGGAGCCATTGTGTGGATAAGACGCGGGGATCGAAGAATAGAGTTGAACAGACGGACTGGGGGGCGCATGGCGGACGGATTCAGGAGCCAAAGCGCGGCGTTGAGTGCTAAAAAGTCGCGATCTGTCAGGGTCGCAGCGCCGCAGCGGGGAGGCGGCCCCCACTCTTCTTCCCGCGCCCCTGATTCGATCTCCGACTGACCTGAGTTTCAGATGAAGGACGGGCTGGTCCGGTCACGGGTACAACCCTAACCCTTTGAGGAGAAGGCGATGGTATGCTAACAATTTGTGCAACAGCTTCGTGTTGGCAGTTGGGTGGTACGCTATGACGACAACGCCGGAGGAGTCTCTTCTGTCCCAGCCTCCACGTAGCAACAACATTCAGGCCACCAATCGCACAAAGCAGACAAGACAGAAAACACATATTCATTCTTCCTTCTTCTTGCCCTTGCCATCATCTCCCGGTGCTGGGCCATACAGTGCTGGCGCCACGGTCTCATAGCAGTCCCACTGCTCCGGCAACTCCATAACTGCTGATCGAGTGTAGATGTGCCTGGGCTTCATCTCCTTCCAGTCAATTCCAGAATCAATAGCTCCGGCCTTGATGGCGACGGCATGGCGCATGCTGCCATCGGGGAGCACGGCAGAATGGAAAACGCGCACTCCGCACTTGGGGCAGAAGTAGCAGTGCATCGTGTTGCCGCTGTCGGCGGGATGGGTAAAGACGGAGAGCTTCGACTCGAGATCGGCCGGTAGAGGAAACATCTCGCTGGCTGGGAAGTAGACCGAGGTGCCAAAGAATGAGGCTGTCTGCTTTCGACAAGACGTGCAATGGCAGCATGCACTCCCGAGCGGCTTCGACGACGGCGTCTGGAACTTGATGTATCCGCATTCGCAGCTGACGGGGAGTCCCTTGTCGTTGTCTGTCATGGTTGAAGTATGAGATGTTCTTCCGGTGGTTGGTGTTGATCCAAGTGTGACGAGGAACGGTGATAGGTATTGATACCTGCTTTGAGGTTTGAGGAGGAAAGAGCTTCAAGTCCCAGAGAGTGGGGAAGAAACGGGGTATATACCTCCACGTCCCTCCTCCGATGACGGCGGGGCCTTTGAAGCTATCGGCACGTCCCGTACCCTAGAGGTAACCACGCCCGAAAATGGCAATCTCTCATCCCGAGCCATCCACTGCATCTTCTTGGAAGGAAATCGGACATCTCCTGTATCACCGCGATGATGGTACCTTAATCATACCAAAGACCAACACGCGGTATGTACAGGGAAACATTATGTTACAACAGCCCTCTAGACCGGCGCAGGCTACAGCGTTACTCTACCCCGCACCTGTCAGCCTGGAGATGTCCCCATTTGAAACTGTTTCTCTCCTCCAAACAAATCCCAACCCAAGTCTCTGGCATCTCATCCTGCTTCTCCTTCTTATGAAGAAAGGAACCCCTCAACTACCTCTAGTCACCTACATCTTTCCCGTCCGCGACAGCTGTTATGTTGGCGGGCACCACTCAGCAAGCAGCAAACTTCGCTCTTGAGGAACTACAACTGGCCGAGAGCAACAACGCGGCTGTCTTCCCCCATAGAAAGGATGGCGCTCATCAGCCAGATCACACACCGCGAACTCTCATGTCTCTACCCCAAGAACTCCGAGACATGATTTGGGCCCAAGTTCTCGATCCGATCCCGAAACAACTCTGCCGCCTTCCACGCGTACACCCCTTCCCCCCATGATTTTGACTAGCAGACCCCCAGCTCTCGCCCATGTTTGTCGAGATTCGCGCGCCTTCGCCCAAGAACGATACAAAGCAGCCTATGGCTCTCGCAAGACCGCATCCACCTCAAGCGAGTTGGAGGCTGAGAGCCGCCGAGGATTGGAATGGGTCTCTCGGTCGACGATAGGGGTCTTGCACGCATGCGAGTCGAATCCCACTCTGATGGGATTGGAGGGCCGTCTTGTCCTAGTTCATGACCCAGCCTACCTCTACCCCATTTCTGCCGAAGCCAAGGAACAATTCGCTCAAATCCTCTCCGGGGTCCAAGATTCTCAGATCATGATGTGTATGGGCCACGAGGCAGCTGTCTGGATACCTTACCGCGCTGCGAAGACATTCAAGTTGCCATGGGGCTGGGCGTTGGGTACTGGACGTAACTCCAGTCAGTTCGTCAATATCCGGGACATGGCTGTTTTGCAAGAAATAATCCGTGAACTGAATGGTTTGGTGTGGGTTGGGGCAGAGGATGTCTGCGGAATTACACGGCTGCGCGACCTGGTGGAAAATGCCCACAAACGGGAAGAGTTTTGCGCGTTGTCCTTGGAACGGTTCAAAGCATTTTGGAACGCACTCAACACTTTAACGGATACCAACGGTGAGGTCCGGCTGAAGGGACGCATGCCCAGAATTGGTACAGTTCTTCAGTTCTTCATCATGGACGAGCCGTGGCTGGGGCCGGGAGTTTAGACATCGAAGAGGCGCATTTTCTTCCCCCTCAGTCATCTTGACGTAAGGTAGTTCTCCATCACGGTCATCTATCCTTCCAATCATTTACCGGCCACCACACGAACCTTACTCTTTCGGTAGCCCTCTACACCTTCTGTCTGATATCGTCAGCGCTGTAACCATCGATTTTTCTTCATCGTTCAGCTGTGTAACTCAACCTACATCATCGCCGTTTCCATTATGTCACAAGTCATCCAGAAGCGCAGGACGACCGATGACCGCAGCTTCGACTGTCATGACGCACCGACTTACATGATTCCCTCGCCAGAAGCATCTGAATCAGATGCTCAAACTTGGAGCGGCAACAGCAACTTGGAACAGCCCGCCTGGAAGACGACTCTCTCGGACCTGCCTCAGGAGCTTCGAGATATGATCTGGAAGGAAGTCTTGCTCGATGAAGACGATCTCGACATCTACAACGAAGGTCAATTCCGAGCCGACAATGATCGATTCCTCGGTATAGATACCTTGTCTATGAGCTCTTGCGAAATACCAGAGACGACCAGGTAATGGTAACCCATGAATAGGGGTCGATGCTTGGCTCAGTTTGCCGCAACGGACTCGATGCACATTTTCTTTTAACCAAGCTCCAGGCTGCATTCCCAAACTACCTAAAGGAGCCTTCCGTAAACCATATATCCAAGATATCGATGTGGAGACTCGGGATTCTGATATGTTACGCTGCATCATTCAGGCCGCTGATCAGGGTATTTATGTTGTTGACGAGTTGGGGAATGATTTCATGGATTCACCAGAGTCTTTCCCAGATAGAGCCATTATTGCGGAAATGGTCAAGAATGCCTCCTCTGGGTTGAGGAGAGCCGCAAAGCGTTCGAGGGAAGGAGAAGCTATGCCTAAAGTCAGAATTGCCATCGAGTTTACAATCATCTGTTGGGGCCAAGGAGATGTCGACGGTTGACGTTGGGTTACTCTCTCTAAATACACAACACCTGTTTCCTAAACGAGGGAAAACGGTGGCTCCAAGCGAAGAAGGAAACAACGGACTAGATCAGCGTGCAAACAATCACTCGGAACAAAGAGGTAGGCAACACCCAGTACAAGTTGCGGGGACGCAGGTTTAAAGCCCAGATGTGCTGCTACTGGACTTCACAATAAACACAAGTCAAGCACCAAAAAATCACCAGCATATCAACGACTATCAGCATTGCTACCGACATGGATAGTTTATTGGATCAACAAGAATCTCACTTCAACGACACCGACCCATTTCTGCACGTGTACCGTCATGCAATTACATTACATCTCAGCCCGCTTTTGCTATCACGATACGGGACCGAGTCTGCTCAGACCAGCCCCAGAAAGCCTAACGACTGGTCTCCCAACACGCCGACCAAACAGACCTCAGTACCACGATCACTAACGCTCAACGATCTTCCGAAGCAAACTCCACGTCGGAACCACGGCCATGAAGACACAACGGCAGAATCACGAGTCCTCGTACCTCGCCGCGGCACATCAAACATCCCCGCAAAAATTTCACCAGCGGCCAGCACCACGACACAGAAAACCGTCACCGTAGCCATGTACGCCGCTAACCACAGGCCATACGAAGTACCCATCAAGTTCTTCCATCAACAAGCCACCAAACGGTCTCGTCTCGAACAGATCTTCGCCAGTCAAATGCAAGGAGGGACCGAACTCCTCTCGTGGCTTGATGTCGTCCGGCCTGAGCTCTTCACCCAAATCCCCGGCTTCGTTTTTCCCCCAGGGGATTCCTTTCTCAGTCTTAAAGAATCAATCAACCTCATCGGCGGCCTCACCGATCAACGCGACGTCGAGACATACCGGCTCTCACAGCTGACAGCTAAGTTCCTCCGCGAATACTTTGCCAACATGAGCATGGGAGACCGTCCGCTGTTGTACAAGCAAGCCCATACAGATGATCAGAAGATCGCTTTCCACAAGAGCCAACTCCACGATATCTTCTTCTCGATCCAAGTCCATCGCCGAAAGCAGAACAAGAACATCGTCGGTGATCCAAATAAGGGACCGAACCCGCTGGTGACTAGAACAGCGAAGGAGAGGTACATCCAAGGAGCGTGCTTTTACATTCATCCCGCAGTGATGAAGAAGGTTGTTCAGCATGTCGTTGAGGCACGAAGGACCTTTCTGGACAACAAGAAGAAGCAAGCTCAGGCCCAGCCTCGAGGTCTACCTCAGGCAAGCAGGTCTGGTTCAATTCGATCTCTACGAAAGGCCAAAAGCTGTGGCTCGATACTCAAAGGAAGCGAAAAGCCCAACAGTAACAAGATCATCCCTTTGGTTCCCATTCCAACCGAAGACTGGGGCCGTCGTGACCCCGAGGCTTAGTTGGCCGGATGGGACGTGGAGATGGAGAGCTTGGTTTACATGTTTCGGAGCAGCGAATTTCCTCGTCTTCGAAATGTTCAAGAACGCATGCTTGTGTATTACCAGTTTGCCAGGAGCGTTGATGGGTGGATGTGGCGGCTGACGCAGGCTGAGATGAACGCCGGTTTTGAACGGACTGAGAGGAAGGCCGAGTGTGGACTTGGACAGCCTGAGCCGAAGAGGGCGAGTTTGGAGGCTTGTAACATAATGGATGCGAAGGATACGGAGTTGTTGATTGAGCTTTGAAGCAAATGAAATCCTTTTCAGAGTTAAGTTTTGGTCTTTGGGTACAAGTATTTGAATCAGCGTGGTCGGATTTTCTCTGTTACACTGTCATGGGTCTTGAAGCTTCCCTCGAAGTGGAGGTCATTTGACGGCTTTCAGACTGTGTTTTGACGGATTGGAAATGCTATCCATCAAAGGCCAAAATGGTCAGCAAATGGTATCATTATAAATGGCAGATCATAAACGCCGTTATCAAGCCTCTTTCTCATCGGGTGAACATGATCCCCTCGTGTACTGTTGGAGTGTCCCAACATCGTGTTCAAGCTCATTTTATGCCAAGACAGAGTGGGGAAGCCAAGGGAAAGCGATCTCCCGTCTTTACAAATCGCGATCCGGAGTGACCCACATCGCGAGGAGGATACCTTTACTCATTTATCAGCTGGTTACATCATCATTCTTTGAAGGAACAACTTAAACTCCTTTACCTAACTTCACTCTGACAACACATTCTTTTTCTTTTCATAAAGAACACAAGGTCCAACTCACATCACTCAAGCTACCTACCTTTCTTCACCACACGATTTCACCATGTCACAGTTCACTCAAACAAAGGAAAACCAGCAGTGGCACACCCTCGAAGATGGCTTCGATAACCTCACCCGTGGCACCGCGCCCATTCCTACCCCGGGCCAGGACGAGGTGTTAGTTGAGATCAAGGCTGTTTCGCTTAACTATCGTGATACGGAGGGTATGTCGCTTTTATTCTTTCCACCCTGTGCTGCCAACAAAGCTGACAAGCGCCCAGTAACAAACGGCGAATACAACCACCACAAAACCCTCTCCAAACGCACCGAGCCCCTAGTCCCCTGCTCCGACGCCCTCGGCATCATCACCGCCCTCGGCCCCGGCGCCGACTCCACCTGGAAACTAGGCGACCGCGTCCTCTCCACCTTCAACCAATCCCACCTCGCAGGCCAGATCAAGGCGCAAGACATGTCCTCCGGCCTCGGCAAACCCCTCGACGGCGTGCTGCAGACCTACCGCGTTTTCCCATCCACGGGACTCGTCAAAGCCCCGGAATATTTGAGTGATGAAGAAGCGAGTTGCTTGCCTATCGCTGCCGTCACAGCTTGGATGGCTATTTTCGGGATGGAGCCCTTTGGCACCTGGGCCAAGGATGACGGAAAGCCGTTGAAAGGCAAGACGGTGGTGCTCGAGGGAACGGGCGGAGTGGCTGTTGCGGGGTTGCAGATTGCCAAAGCGGCGGGCGCGACGACGATCGTCACCAGTTCGAGCGATGAGAAGTTGAGGAGAGCGAAGGAGTTGGGCGCTGATTATGTGATTAACTACAAGACCACGGAGAACTGGGAGGAGAAGGTTATGGAGATTACGGGCGAGAAGGACGGGGCGGATATTATTTTGGAGACCGGCGGCGCAGGAACGCTATATAAGGCGCTGGATTGTATCGCGTTTGGAGGGCTGATTTCTTGCATTGGGTATACGTCGGGCAAGGAAGATAAGGGCGAAGGCAACAGGATGAACCTGAACTTGTTGGCGCTGAGGAGGAATGTGACGCTCAAGGGGATTATTAATGGGCCTAGGGATCGGTTCGAGGAGATGTGCGAGTTTTATGAGAGGCATCAGATCAGGCCGGTGGTGGACAAGGTGTTTGGGTTTGAGCAAGGCGGGGAGGCGATCAAGTACTTGAGGAGCGGAAGTCACTTTGGGAAGGTGGTTGTTAAGGTCCAGTAGAGAAGGTTGGTTGGGAGTCGGGAGAATGTTGCGACGTTTGAAGTTGAATAGCCGAACACCGACGACCAGGACTGTATCAGAATCCTCAAATATGTAACTGTTGTTGACTTGAACTGGTGATTTGTGAAGACCAGTCCAGGTGGCAGGGAGACATGACTAAGATTGATCGTCCAGTGCCGTCGGTAGACCGCGATTACGGTATCCCACATGTTTTGTGCTTGATCGTTTGTTGTAGTCTAAGTTTGTGCTTAGTTCATTCAGCCTGTCAACACCTTCATCAGCCACCACTTCCCGTTTATGGCTTTTGATCCTGGCGTACTTTTCCCCTGGCTCTCTTCTGTACGCACAACAAATTTCCTCTTGAAGCTGTATGACATATGTGGTATAACTACCTCGCACGTCCTCAGTCAGTCTGGCTGTGACAAATGTGGTGCCAGTTTTGAGCTCGAAAATTTCTGATTTGCGATATACTGCCTATTATGCTTGACCTGACTTCTCTTGACCAGTCGACAGGCAGATTTTATGCTGATGGAGTCAGCTGACTGGCTACTTGCCAAGCCCATGCAGCACGGAGATACGCAACGGAACAAAAAGGAAGGAAGCCAGGAAAACTCAGCATCATTTGCATTGGACGTCTGCAACCTCCACAATATTCACGGCAAGCAACCAAAAATTAAAAAAAAAAGGAAAAAAGAGGTAAGTCACAACCAGTTGAAAAAAACTCTCGGGGTATCATTAACCAGGGGCAAGATCTGCAATAAAGACATTACACCTTCCTCCGCTAATAAAGACATTACACCTTCCTCCGCTAAATCAAACAAGATATCTGAACCCAGCCTGTGGCTTCAAGTCCGCACCTTCGCTCTTCAATCCTTCCACTCTCGCCGTCTGGTCGGCCACATCGTCTTTCACCTCCCATGCACTTTCCTCTCCAAGCGCAAGCTTCTTGTTCTGGTTCACAAGCACCATGCGGATGATCCAGCAGCCGACAATCGTGACACCGAACATGGCAGTCACGATGCCGTAGCTCTTGCGGTAACCGTTCTCCTTGAGATTCCAGACGTACGATCCCGCGACGTTGCCAAGCTGGCTGAAAGCGTTGATCATGGCAAGAGCGACAGCACGCTTAGCAGGCGGGCGGGGGAACGAGGAGCTGATCCAAGAGTAGAAGACGATGAAACCGGCGTAAGAGCCGGCTTGCAGGAAGAGCGCAACGTATCTTGCGGCCTTGTTGAGGGTGGCCATGCTGATGATGAATCCGACAAGACCCATGCAGATGGGACCGACAATGTGACCGAACTTCTCTTGCTTGCGATCAGAGTGCCAGGCGTTGATGAGCGAGAAGATACAGGCGAAGACCCAGGGAGGAGCACTGAGAAGAAGAGTGGGGACATATTTCAGGCCAAGAGTACCCGTGAGTGTAGGCTGTTATGTTGTTAGCGATGAGCTGATTGAGACACACAGAATATCATGATGAAAACTTACGAAGAAGGCGTTGAAGCTCAAACCGGTGGTGTAGGCAGTGAAGGTCAGCATCATGAGGTACACCTTCCAGTCCTTGACGACCATGATCAAGCCGTCAAAGATACCCATGTCAGCCGAGTCGCTATCGGCTTCACCAACATCTTCAGTCATGCGCAACTGGGCGACCAAGAGTTCCTCCTCGGTGAATCCGCGGCTGTTGGTCGGCAAGTCGGGAAGGACGAATGCCGCGCAGACGGCGACGAGCATGGTGGCGGCACCTTCGATATAGAACAGCCACCTCCAAGCCCTGTGACCCAGCACGCCGTCCATGTTGGACAAGACGCCAGCGCCGACGAGGGAAGAGAAAGCGTTCGAGATGAGGTTGCCGCAGAAGAGGACGGCATTGCGCTTGGTCAGCTCACGACGGGTGTACCACTTGCTGAGAATCAGGAGCGCTCCGGGCAGGAAGGCGGCTTCGACGAAACCCAGCAGGAAACGAATGGCAACCATGCCGCCAAAGCCCTTGACCATACCGGTCAATGTCGAGATCAGACCCCAGATCAACATGACTGCCGAGATATAAATCGATGGTCGCGGGATTCGGTTAATGAACATGTTGGACGGGACCTGCATGAGAATGTATCCCACGTAAAGGATGGAGAGACATGTCGCATATTGGGTGTTGCTTAGTTTGAGATCCTCTTGAAGACCCTTGAGACGGGCGGCGCCAATGTTGTTCCGGTCGAGGTAGTTCCTACCAGGTTGTGAGTATGGGACACCGGATTTGATGATCACTGGACGGAGGTGAGCTACTCACAAGATATAGATGAGAACGAAGTAGGAGCACCGAGCATCAAGCTTGCGAAGGAGAGACTTTTCGATGCGAACGCGCGCCTCGGGAGCCATAGCGCGGACATTGAGGTTGCCAGTGTTTGACTTCTCATTTTGGGTGTAGTGTTCGGTTGATTCGACCGCCGGCTTCTCGATCGCCGAGAGAGAATCACGGCCCTCGTGCTTTAGGCTGGCCATGCTGTGGGTGTCTTGAGTTGATGTGGACAGGCAGGATGACACAGAAACACCACGGACCCAGACCAAACAAAGCAGGAACAGGATGAGGAGAAAGGATTGTAGGGATGGGATGGCAGTCGAGGCGTCGCATTATGTAGGGTCGGACGGTTACCCGATCCAACATGAGTATGTCGGGCATCCCAGCCATCTTTACACAAAGGCCTTGATGGCGTTCCACTTTTTGCTACCCCATCATTTCTCCCCCAATGTTTTCCCCCATATCTTCCCCTCAAAATCACCCCCATACGAGTCCACAGACCGCCGGTTCGTGGGTGTTGTGGGTTGTTCCCCGCATCGCAAGGAACTGCAACGTTAAAGTCTGGGATGGCCGGTGGAACCTGGCAACATGGCGAGATTCGATGCCCTGCAAGTCACACAAGTTCCATTCCCCAACCTTCTCGAGAGGCGAGCAGAGATTTTCAGAGACTTTTGCTGTCGGTTGTCCACATGTGGTATAGGTTACAGAAGGTGGCCAACCACTCGTGGCCAGAACACGACGTGACTTGTCGAGTGTCGAGTCCAGACGAACGCTTTTTACTCGCGAATAGCCTCAAGATATGATGTAATTGAGGTTCGTCCAGTCTTCATTGGGGAAAATGTTTTAGGCGAGACCAAGAAAAAGTCAAGACGGGACGGGAACGCCTCTTTGACAGCGCCGAGAGCGCCCCTGACGGCGACCACAAGTTGACAAGCAGGACAAGCTGCCCCTGCACTAAACAATCAACCAAACCCTTCTAGCCCGCTTTCTTTTCGGCGGCTTGGCAGCGACCTGCATGTGCGGACATGGATGCCGTGGCGGGATGGATGGCCCCACACGCAGGTAACGGCATTCCATCTGCTTTGGGATGGAAGAGCGCGAACTTTGAGAAAACTTGGACGGCAGGCAGCGACTTGGCACTATCGGTGCCGCTTGCCCGATAACATTCTAGGTCCTGAATCCAGACGGTTGACAGCTTCCACTTCTGGCCATCAATTTCCCTCCACGGCAACCACTAACTCCCTGCGCCAGAAAATCTTGACCAGGTCTCGACTCTTCAACCGACCAGGCATGTCCAACGGGTATGTAGCGCGGCATTTACACGTGTACATCGCTTCCCGTTTTCTCTTGGACACTCGCTTCCATCTTCTCTCTGCCGTTCTCTACCGTCGTCGAAGCTCTCCACATCGCGTGGTGTTTGGACCATCAGGTGTAAGCTTGCTTGATAACGTGGCAGTCACCGTTGCAGTCCCTCCATGCGCGCAAGCAAAATCGGGTGTTCCCAACATTCCCCACGGTGCACACTTTGCTGTAGGTACCGGCTCCATGCATACGGCAAACCGACATGACATCCTGGGAGGCAGCAGCACGGGCGGTGCCGGGTGACGTCCCACATCCCCGGAGCCTCAAGCTTGGCTCGGTCTTGTCTGTCTCGGCATCCTTCCCGTCAGACAACAAACACCAACCTCAGCACTTCACGATCTTTGCATGCCCCCAAAACCCCGTCTGCTACCCACGAGGAACGTTTAACTCAGTATTCTCCGCAAAACTCAAATCATAGTCGCATCGCCTAGTGCACAGATAAAGTTGCATACACGATCTGGATCACGCTTCAACGTTAAGGGAGCCGGTTCCTGATGATCCCCTTTGACTGCTGCCATATGAGGTGATCACTTGCCTCTTCATGCTCATAAACATAACAAAATCCGTCTCTAGCCGCAAGTTCGGCCATGTTGGCTGCACGGGAAGTCGACTTTGAATAGTGGTGTTCCCCGAACTTGGTCGGACACATCAAACAAACTCCCCTCGGTCCGGTCCGGGACTCACGACTCACCGCCTGTAAACACCATCGCCATGAAGCCGATAGACACTCCGTGCTTGGCCATTCGAAACATCCACATCCCGGGGGAAAAAAAAAAAGGAGACAGAGAGAGAGACAGAGAAAAAGGCTCACCATTCATAGTCTAGGTATCACTTACACCGTCCACCGCTCTACGGGTACGGACTGGTCTCGGAACTCACCAAAACCTCGGGCCGGCACGCAAGACCTAGACCTGGTCCTGTCAGTTTTCTGGTCCTCGTCTCTCCAGCTGAATGTTTGTCGTCTGTCAAAATCTCAAAGAGACCAAGGCGAGAAGTGCTGGCAAAGTTTGACCCAAATCGGCAACTTTTTCTCTTAAACTACTCCACAGTGGGACGCAGGTTGGGACGTCGTGGACGTCGTCGTCGACAACCACCCCCGGAATATCCAGCGCTTGCTTTTACGTTACGTGGGGGCCATGTGGAGTCTTCTATGGAGAATTCCACCCCTGTTTACCCCCAATCCCCAGTTCCCCATGGAGAGAGTCGCAAACCGGCTGGGCGTCCGGGACTGCGGTGGAGTCCGTGGAGTCCGTGGGGGTTGCGGATGACAATTTTGTATCCACCTCCCCCGACTCACTCCACCACTGACAACCACTGACCACCACTACGCTTCACATCACATCTCCACTAACCAGCTACAGTAACATCCCCCGGAAACGACCCCCAGGCAACAAAAAAGCCTGGAACATGACTACTGGAACCGCCCAGTGACAAGTCAGGGCCCGATGAAATTCTGTAACGTCAAGTGACTTGATGGGCCGATGGAGCCCATCTTGTTGGGTTAGGTCGGCTCGGGTCCGGGTCCGAATTGGGCCTCTCCATCACGGGAGCGCTCGCCGGTTCCCTGTTCGCTCTCGAAAGCCGATCTCAACCGTTATCGCCGACCGCGAGATGGCTCTTCACACCCACAGAGGTAGGCGTTTGTAGTGAGTTGCACGAAGCTGGCGATGCCTTTCCCGCAGGACAATGACAAAAGAAGTTGAGACCTTTCAGTGACAGGTGATGGGCGCAAAAGCTCAAGTGTTTTGTCATTGAAGAGACAGCAAATTCTTTGTGGATGTGAATGAACAGTGCCTGACTCGCACGCGTTTTTTTTTTTTTTTTTTGGTTCTTTTGCCCCCCTTCCGCTTTGTTTACATGCAAGTTTTCCGTTAGTTCAGGGGCTGGTGGAGCGGACGATATCTTGGGAGTTGGGACTTGGTTTGCCTAGGGCAACTTTTCGCTGCCTACGATCTCGACAATTTTTTTTAATTTTTTTTCTTCTTCAATTTTTTCATCAGAGATGTTGAACAAAGAGAAAGGAAACACGCCAAGTTCAAAACCTCACAGTTCATCTTCTCTTGCAAGGTTGACAGCTTCACAATAAACAATAAACAGAGAAAAGCGGAAAAATTGGGAGTGGCCTCACTCTAGTCCGGGATACCATATAAACCCGGCCATATCTCCCGAGTCACTTGTTTCAAAAAGTCCATCAGCGTGGTTCCCCTTTCTCTTCAGCTTCACATACCATACTTCACCGCCGTTTGGGAGCCACGTTTTATACTCTTGAATTGTTCATCTCCAGCTCCACCCACTGGCAACCCTGGGATTTTCTATTTTTCCTCGCTGGATCATCTTTCCCCTTATTCTAGTTCTTATTGATCATCACGCATCACTCCTCGGCAATATCCATGACTGACTCCAATTCAGCAATTGTCACTCTGTTCTTATTTGCTGTACGTTGAGCCGCGATGATATCTGCGTCGAAATGAAAAACAACTTCTCGTGACCTTTTTGGGGGGATTGCCTGAGATTATAGCTACGGTAAGTACCTTATTGATGGACATGGAAAGCAGTGAGAACGCCCATCGAGTGGCTTCACTCCGGAATATCACATCAAGTCAACCGTGTTGCTCGAATCACCCATTCTCCTCAAGTCCATCAGTGAGTGTGGTCCCCTATTTTCTTCAGCTTCATGGTGAGGGTGTCAGCAACGACAATTCGGTGGCCTTTGAGAACCAGACTACCTACCAGAGGGTCAGTTCATTATTGATCACTCCATGATGACCGGAAGAAGAACAAGCCCTCTACCTCAGGAGACCTCTCTAAATCCCCGCTCTGTTTGTAACTGACTGCTGCGCTCCTTCTGTGTCCGACGCCGGGCTCTTCCAATTGTCGGGCGCCGGCTTTCCTTCGAAAAGGGGCGGGTGGCTGACTCCTTACATCCACATCTCGCACTTCACCGCCGCTTCGGAGCGATGTTTCACACTCTGTTAACTCTTCGCCTTCTGCTTTACTCACTGTTGGACCTGAGCAGCATCCTTTCATGGTTCCTTTTTCCTTTGTCAAATTTTCTCTTTCTACATGGGACCAGCGGTCCCCACCACAGAGGCAGAGGAGGGCAGCAATGGGGATTTTTTTTTTCGATCTATCTACTTACCTTTAGCTGGGGCGCGAGAGAGCCCTAGGCACTCATATATGGCACCGCGGGTAAGCATAAGAAAGTAAACATGTTGGGAGGCTATCGCTACCTCGACGGTGGACCGCTCGAGGCCGACCCGCCCGAATGTTGGGTCTCTGGCTGGGAGGAAGCTCAAGGGTGGCAGCCGTCGGGGATTTCTCATCGCTGGCCTCGAAATTACCCTGATTCCTTCCCTGGCCCGGACCACTGGGGCTGCTTCTACACACGCATGCTCCACTCCAGGGTGTGTGAAGCCCTCCTTCCTCGAACGGTGTCCTCGATTCCCAACGACAGACGACCCTAGAGGTACCCATAAATGCTATCTTCTGGAAGGAACCATCGACTGGTGGTTTACTGGAGGCGGAAAGTTTCAAGTGAAAATACTGGCGCCGGGTGAAGAGTAGCCTAGCCACAGCATGAGGATCCACAAGAACAAAAGGAGTCACAAGACGAGGTGCAGGTGCGGTAGGAGGAGCCAGAAACACCAGAGGATCAACTGGTTGCAGGTGCCAACTAAGCTGCTTTTCAAACAAACATGGGGGCCAAAGGAAGGGGACCGACAGTATCCAACAAGCCTGGTTGATGAACCACACAAGCTGGAACTGAGCAATTCTATATCATAGAAAACATCAACACAGTACTGTGACTGCGGACGAGATCCGTGTTCATGGGTATATTCATCCAACTATGACTTTTGCCACAAAAAAAGTATTAGAAGGTATCGCATCACTTCTGCTTCTGCTTCTGCTTCTCCCCCGCCGTCCTGATACCCTCCGCCTGCGTCTCAATGACCTTCCACCCATCCCCATTACCCTCACCCTTTGCGGCACTCACATACGCCTCGTCGCTCCGATCACACAACACCCTTAGATCCTCCTCGCTCAGAATCTCCTTGTCGCCGCTGAACTTGTACACCTGCCCGTCTTTCAGGAGCAGCGCCCGCAGCGTCTCCCGATCGAGGTCCTCCTCGCGCATGTCGAGCTTCCGTCCCATGGTCCTGAACCCGCCCTTCTTGATGACCAGCTTCTCGAGGCGGCGCTTGGCGTCCGCGCTCATGAGCAGTTCTTCTTCTACCGTCCCCTTGGTGGCCAGCCGGTACACCACCACGGGCCGCGTCTGGCCGATGCGGTGGCACCGGTCCTGCGCCTGCAGGTCCTGCTGGGGGTTCCAGTCGCTGTCAAAGAGGATGACTGTGTCAGCGCTGGCGAGGTTGATGCCCTGCCCGCCGGCGCGGGTGGACAGCAAGAAGATCTTCACGTCCGGATCCGTGTTGAACTGCTCGATCTGCGCGCGCCGGTCGTCCTGGGCGACGCCACCGTCGATGCGGCAGACGTCCCAGGAGCGCAGCTCGCGGCAGTAGTCCTCGAGGATGTCGAGCTGGGTCTTGAACTGCGAGAAGATGAGGACCTTGTGCCCTCGCTCGAAGAGGGCGGGTAGGAGCCGGTCCAGCAAGAGCATCTTGCCTGAGGCGGTGACGATGCTCTCGTCGATGGGCTGGTCCGAGTTGGACCAGGGGTTGTAGAAGTTGTGGGGACTGTTGCAGACGAGGCGGAGCTGCAGGAGCGGGTTTCCGAGCTTCTTGTTGGAGATTTCCTTCTTGGCTAGGTCGAGGGTCTGGGCGCGCTCGATTTCCTCGGCGTCGAGAATGGCCTCGATGTCTTGCACATCATCCTCCACGATCTCCTTGGCCAGCTTCTCTTCAAACTCTTCGTCATCGAGCTGCTCCTCGTCGGAGTCTGCCTCTTTGTATGACTTCCTACCTCGTCGAGGCCGACCACGGGTGCTGACGGGTGTGGATTGCCCGCTTGACTTTGTGCTTTTTGGTGCTGGGGTTTCCACAACCGGTGCAGCCTTTCTCTTCGTGCCTGCCCGAGTAGCCTTCACGGGAGTGGTCTTCTCCGCAGAAGGTTCCGGCTCAGGAAAGGCGTTCTTGCGCGGACGCCCACGTGTCCGTTTACCCATCATCATTGCAAAAGCATTCTTGGCCAGCGGGCTTGACTCCTCATCCTTGAGGGTGAGTGCGCTGGTCTTCGTCGTGAAGCTGCCGGATTCGCTGATAGTATCGGGCTCCATCTTCACGCTGTTCGCCTTGGAAGAGCGAGGGGTACTTCTTCGCGACCATGTACCGCTGGTTGTAGCTCCATTTAGGCGCTCGACTACTTTACCCTCCAGGTATGACCGGGTATCAATATTTTTGTCGTTAATGACATTGTACAGATCGGTCTGCTCCTTTGTCATTGGTGCGTACAGGACGTATTCACGCTTCTTGGGTAGGTATTTGGCGACGTCGGACTTTACTCGCCGCAAGAGTAACGGCTGGAGGACAACGTGCATCTTCTTGACGAGCTCCTGCTTGGTCTTGTCGGCAATGAACTCCTCGGTTCCTTCCTCATCTTCAAGATCGCTAAAGTCGAACCAACTTTCGAAGGCCTCCCAATCTCTAAAGATCTTTGGTAGGAGGAAGTTTAAAAGGGACCAGAGCTCCTTCAGATTATTCTGCAGCGGAGTGCCGGTGATGAGGAGACGAGTGGCTGACGTAAACGTCTTGAGTTCTCTAAACAGTTTGGAATCAAAGTTCTTCATTCGGTGGCCCTCGTCGATGATGATAAACTCCCAGTTGATCCTGGATAGGTTGGCACGGTCCTTGAGGACCATCTCGTAGGTTGTGCAGACAACCGGGAACTTTTCGGTCGGTCTGCCGCCGTGGAGATGGCGCATGATGTTGGTCTTGAAGATGTCCTGGCGCTGTTGAGGGGTGCCGTGATACATGATAACCGGGATGGAGGGTACCCAGCGGTGGAATTCGTCAAGCCAGTTGGACAAGGTGCTGAGAGGAGCAACGATAAGGTGAGGACCCAAGTAGTTCTCTTGCTCACGGAGGAGCGCTATTAGGGAAATGGTCTGAATGGTTTTGCCTGGATTGTTGTAGATGCAGCCGTTAGCCCAGATCAAAGCCAAGTTGGAAAATACCGGACACTCAACATACCCAAGCCCATTTCGTCAGCCAGAATTCCAGACATGCCCTGAACGCAAATCTCATACATCCATGTCAATCCCTCCAGTTGGTAGTCTCTCATGGTACCGCCGACAACGCACTTGGGTTGCTTTGCCATGGTCAGGTCATGTTCGCCAAGAGTCTTTCCATCCAGGCCAGTGCCCACTCGACCAAGGACCTTTGTCTTGTTAGTCAGGATGCTGCTGAAAGCTGCACTCTGAGCAAGAAGCTGGTCGAGATCCTTTGCCTTTGCATCACGCTCTTCTTTGCTCAGGACCCTTTTCTTCCACTTCTTTTTGCGCTTTTCCTCTGCCTTTTCGTTTTCTACGCGAGCCTTGTCCTCTTCTTCGGCCAGCCTTTGCTCTGCGCGCAACTTTGTATAGCTCATCTTTGAGTCGTCCACCTTCTCTTGTTGTTCAGCTAGTGGCTCTTCAGGTGGAGGAGACGAAGGGGCGCTAGTGGGCAGTCGGGACGGAGCGCCTGAGCTACCACAGTCGCGTTCGGACGACGCTGACGAAGATGTCGACGGCATGGTGCAAGGTTGTTTGTCGGGCGTATACCTTGATGGCTGAGCGGGTTTTCTGCTGACTTGACAATGGTCGAGATCCGTGGATAAAAATATTATAATAAAAAAGGCTTCAAATCCAGCAAAACCGGAGGGCAAAAGAAACAGAAACTTTTGTGCACACTAAGAAAAAGCAAAGAATGAGTAAGTTCCCAAAAGTCTTTGTTATGGTTGGTTCTTCGCCACACAAAAAGGAACAAACGGAAGGGAGATCAAGAGCGTCGAGGATTGAAGCAAGGGATTGGGCAAATGCCGAAAGATACGACGGAGTCAGAGAAGAATCACCATCGCCATATAATGGAAATCGCACGGGAAATTGCGAGTTTGGGAGGCAATTGGCGATGGGAATTAGGGCCGAGGCGAATTGATTTGTCAATTCAGAAAATGCGACGATCTACGCGACTGCATTTGGACAAGGGCATCGCGACGCGACACTGGTAGCACAGGCTGCCACGACGTCACGAGGTCCGGACAGCCATGGGCGCACGAGCCATCCAGTCGCGCTAGCGATACGAATATGATGAAGTGCAGTGATTCCAAGAAATAGTTGTTAAGAACAACCAAGTTACTCAAAAAAATGAATTTCGGGAACTAAAGTCCAATGCACCATGTTGGTAGTGTATAGTGTAGAGCCATGAAGTGGGATCAAGCCTGCGATACATCAGACTTGACAGATGAGATGCTATGTACTGTACTGTACCTATGCACTTTTGGCATAAGCGTTTAAGATTTGTATAGGACCATGCCTGAAGCTTGCCACAGCACGGGCCTCCATGTCGCAGAGCTGCCCCTCGTCCCGTCCGATTTGACTCAGGAACTTGTTCCATATCGAAAGTGGCATGCCCCGCAATTGGGAATTTGAGACCCAAATTATTTCTCCAGACATACAAAGACTGTAACAAACACTCCAATTCCGGGAGTCAACGTCCTTCAAGCTGTTCCCCCTCCGTTTCGCCCGTCCCGCTCTCCGCAGCGTCTTTTCGCGACAGTTCGTCTCGCCGACTTCCATCTCGCTGTCCAACTCGCGCATCATGGCCGCCCTCGACACGTACAAGTACACTCCCGCCGAGGAGAAGGAGGTCCAGCAATGGATCCAGAAGGCCGACACCATCAAGGCCTCGGACGACAAGCAGTCCGTCCTCGACGCCCTCAACGCCGACCTCGCTACCCGCACCACCGTCCTCGGCACCAAGCCCTCCAAGGCTGACATTGCCATCTACGAGGCCGTCGCCCCCCTCGTCAAAGCCTGGTCCCCCGAGGAGCGCACCGGCCAGCAGGGCCGCCCCAACATTGTCCGTCTCGTCGACTTTGTCCAGAACAGCCCCCTCTTTGGCCTTAGCGTTGCCGACAAGATCGCCATCGATGCCGACGAGATCCTCTACGTCAAGCCTCCCGTCGACGCCAAGGCCGAGAAGGAGCGCCTGAAGAAGGAGAAGGCCGCTGCCCTCGCCGCCGCTCAGTCCGCCGCTGCCACCGTCCAGGGCGCTGCCGCCACCGTCGTCGACCGCACCAAGGAGGCCGTTGCCGCCGCTGTCGAGAAGGCTGTCGAGGTCAAGGACCAGGTCGTCCAGGCCGCCACCGATGCTGCCCCTGCCGCCGCTCAGCCCAAGAAGGAGAAGAAGAAGAAGGAGGTTAACGAGAACCGCCGCCCCAAGGCCACTCCTCCTCCCCCCGCGCCCCTCTCTCCCGGCCTCATCGACCTCCGCGTCGGCCACATCCTCAAGGCCATCAAGCACCCCGAAGCCGATTCGCTCTATGTCTCCACCATCGCCGTCGGCGACGCGCCCGGCACCGAGGACACCGCCGAGTACGAGGGCCAGGTGTGCCGTACCGTCTGCTCCGGCCTCAACGGCCTTGTCCCTCTCGAGGAGATGCAGGGCCGCAAGGTCGTTGTCGTCTGCAACCTCAAGCCCGTCAAGATGCGCGGCATCAAGTCGTGCGCCATGGTGCTCGCCGCCTCGCCCAAGCCCCAGGAGGGCGTCGAGGACGACCACAAGGGCCCTGTCGAGCTCGTCAACCCTCCCGCTGATGCCAAGGCTGGCGAGAAGGTCTACTTCGAGGGCTTCAACACCCAGCCCGAGAAGGTTCTCAACCCCAAGAAGAAGGTCTGGGAGACCTTCCAGCCTGGCTTCACCACCACTGGTGCCCTTGAGGTCGCCTTTGATGTTGATGCGTGCAAGGATGTTAAGGATTTGGAGGGCAAGAGCGGCATTGCTAAGCTTGTGACTGAAAGCGGCGGTGTCTGCACTGTTCCCACCTTGGCCGGCGCCCAGGTTAGGTAACAGTTGTTTATGAGGCGTATATAAAGTTTTGGGAATAAAATAGAATGAACAACGAAAAGTTGTTCAAAAGGCATAATCTGATCTTAACAATTTTTTCGACTTCTATGTGAGAAGTGCGTGCTTCATCCCATCCATCTCCTCCAAGTTTCCCTCCCTTTTTACCCCTTTCCCACTTCACTTCATAGTTGATCATGATATCCCCCCATCAGCATCTTTTCCCACCTACCTACGCAACAAACCCCGTCACACTCCCACTCCCACTCACGCTTCCATCCCCCTCACACCCCGTCGTCACCGTCTCTGTCACTGTCGGCACCACACACCCCCTAACACAAGTCGGACACGGCCTCGTCACCCACTCCGTCGGCGTAGTCGGACAACACTCATTACTATTATGCCATACATACCACACATACTCCCAGTCAGCCAGTCAGTCGCAATCCATAATCAAGATAAGAAAGTCACAAACCTGCAAGGAACCGCAACAGTAGTAACCCTCACCAACAACGGACAAGCGATCATGCCCGCGGGCCCATCAGTAGGCGTAGGCGTAGGCGTAGGCGGCGGACAGACCATATGGGGGCAGTAGCGCGGGTTAGTTGTGGCTGTGTGGGTGAAGCAGGGCGTTGCCAGCATTTCCTGTGAGCAAGTCACTGGGAGTGATAGTGGGAGTAAGCCTGTTGAAGTCGAACTCGTGGTCGAGGTCGGGGCTGGTCTGTCGCTCATTAGGAGAGCGGCGGCGGCGGCGGCGATAGTTCTGTTACTGGAGCTGAGGGAGAGAAACATCGTTTTTTCGTGCTAGAGTAGTGTAGGTGGCTGGTCGTAGTTGCGTGATTTGGGTTTCTGTAGAGGTAGATAGACTAAGGGGCCTTTGGAAGCAAAATGGGCTACGGTATGGTAAGACGTTGTATGCTACGGGGAGTTCGTACTTGTGATGTTTCACTTGTTGATAGGCTTCGTGGCAACGCAACCTTGGAGAATGAGTTTGTTTTGTTTTTATGCCGTATTGATGTTGCTGTTTACATGTCTTCGAACCTCAAGATACTCGTGTCATGGAATGCTGACCGCCCACTTGGCCCAGTCGCTGAGACCTGACTCTCGGTATCCCATGGAGGTCAGCAAGGAGAGTCACTCTAGTCATATCAAGGACTGGGTCAAGAGCAACGGGTAGTGGAAAGGAAAACGAGTCAAGTATAAATGATTGCATCGATCTATATACAAAATCCATGCAGATCGCGACGCATCTCGATACCGTGAGGAGAGTTGCAATGGTATGCTCAAAAGACAATCAATGTTAACGATAGTAATGTACACAAAACCCAACTTCCCTCCGTCAACCCCACAACATCCTTCCTCTGTTCCATATCCAGCCCATTTTATTTTCTCTTCGCGAACGCCAAAATGCTCACCAACTCATATGTGTCGATATCTATATACAGAAGGTACTCCAGAACGCCGGCCCATGGAATCGCTTTTTGCTACCGAACATCCTCCCTCCCTTGCTCCAGAGACTTCCGGGTTCCATATATATATATATACACCAGGATTGACAGAAAGACAGACAAAACTTCAACTCCTCCATGTTTAGGAGAAGAAGTACGTGCTGTCTTTCAAAGACCGAACATCGAAGTCACCCTTCTCCGGAATTGGCGGGAAGGTCAAGGGAAGCCAGACGTCAATAAAGGACCTCTGCCTGTTGCCACCAGATCCGATCGACTCGTTGGCTTTCTTCTTCGCGAGGGCGAAGTGGTTGGTGTTCCTCAGTGCGTCAAGCGAGGATTCGTCGGCCTGCCCATCATCTTCCTGCATGTCATCCTCGTGCTCGACGGCCTCCTCACTGCCATCTACTTCTCCCTCCTCATCCATTTCCCGTTGCCTGCGAACCTTCTTCTCTTCTCCACCGCCGACGTTGCCAATAGTGACCTCTTTCAGATCCTCCGGAACAGTGAGATCCTGATCGCTGGAATACAGTTCGTAAATGCTGGCCGGCGATTCCATCTTCTTGCCCCTCTCGACGTCTTCTGGATTTGATGAGCGAAGAAGTTCTTGCCGTTCCTTTTCCAAAAGCAGCTCCTTCCTTGGCCCGAGCTTATGCTTCTGGCGCCACCGGCCGATCTCCTGGGCCACTTGTGTGCCCTGCTGGATCTTTGCGAGGTAAATGGAGTTCTTGTAGCGCGCCTGGAACTCGGAAGCTAACCGGCCAATGACATCCTCACTGTGGATTCGGATGAAAGCATCGCGAATGACGGCGCTCATCGAGTCTACATCAGAAGCGTGAGTCCAGAACGAGTCATGGACAGCGGCAAAGTCAAGTCCCAGTTCGTCGCAGTGTAGCGCCGACAGAATCATGTGGCTGGCATCAAGCGAGTGAATGAAATTGGGCGGGAAAGCCTGTAGCTGTTTCCTCCTGTTGACGGGATCGGATCTCTCCGGAATCGTCATGACAAGATCCTGCATGCAGGTGGAGACAGTCTTGGTCCCATGCCTCCTGTAAGGCTGAACGACCGGCATCCGCAAGGGTGTTGTCCAAATGATGGTTGACTGGAAATTGTTGAGGATCTCGTCATTTTTGTGGGAAGACGACTTTTTGGGGGTTCCGGCGAGCGTCAAGTTCCCGTCGGTTGCTGTCCCGTCTCCTTGAGGAAACCGTTCCGATCTCTCAAACTCGTCAAGTTGCTCGGGCGTCAAGGCGCGGCAGACACGCCCGCCAATTTCTCCGAGCCAGTTCTGAATGTCGTGAGCTCCCTTGAACATGGTGGACATTGCCCTGAAGATATGCTGCGTCACGTACGCGGCTACAAGAGGGGTTTCGATGCCCGTCTCAGCCATGAGGTTTGGGTACGCCGCGTCGATTTGCTTCAGGACCTGTTTCTTCGCGCCGACATACGTCACGCCGTAAACATTGGTCATGACGGTTTGTTTCACCACCTTGCGTGTGATTTTCCCATGCATGGCCTTGGCAAACTCGTTTCCCTTGGCGAGATCATCCTCGATGCCCTTAATGACCAACTTGGCAACAGCCGAGTAGACATCGGCAGGACGGTCTCCGGGAACCAGATTGACTTGCTGTGCACCCCATGTATCACCACCAAGAGCGGCGTAATGCTGCAGTCCGTTGCAGGTTCCGTCTTGGTGTACCGGAAGATGGGATACATATTGTGTGGGATCCTCCAGCTCAAGTGCTCCCGCGAGCTCAAAGCACGTAGCAAGGCATTGCCATGGGTCCTCGGCCTTGAGCCACCACCGGTTTCCGTTCAGCGGATTTTTGACCGAATCACGGATGTTCTCGATGTTTTCGTCGGCAAAGTCTTGACGTTCCTGCAGACTAGCCTTGTCGAAGCCGTAAACGTTGGCCAGGTGGACCTTGAGCCAGCGCAAGCCGCTCTCTCCCAATGGCTTTCCCTTGGAAAAAAGCATCAAGCCACGGAGATGGTCCGCACCCATATGATTCAGATAAGGAGGAATTGGATAGGCGCGTCCACGGAAATCAACATTGTGTGGGAAGTAGAAGGTCTGATCGCGGTACGCCCTGGCAATTTCGAGTTGGAAGTTCATGAAGCATCGCTGCGAATGCAAACCCGATCTCTCGTTTTCGATATTCTTGAGCGCTTTGAGCCACATACGCTTAATGGTCGGGTCTTCGGTGGATGCCGGCTCGGGGGGTTGCTCGAAGACAGGGTTAAGAGGAGGAATGTTTGCGACGTGCTCGCCAGAGTTCCAGACCTCCAGCATGACCTTGAAAACCAAGGGATTAATCTTCCAACCGGTCTTGCCCAGGACATCGAGGCCTTTGAAGACCTGATCCATGTCACCGCGGGCGATGGCTGCCTCAGCGTAGAGTTTCTGCTCCCTCTCACCGTTCTTCAACCGAAGTACAGGGGTCTTGGTCTCGAGATAGGCGCCCTTCTCAAAAGATACCCAGGGATCCGGTGGGGTAACCATGGGAAGATGGCGAGCGAGAAAGTCCGGTACGGGTTCCCGAACCAAGAGGTCGACGACGGCCTTGTTGGGAATAATGGTTCCAACCTTCTTGCCTCTCCTTAGTTGCATGACGTGGGAGAATGCGGGCTGGTTTTGCGTGACAAGGGTTTTGGTCGACGGATCCTCGCGGACAAGCTGGATCTTTGCCGTATCAAGAAGGGCAGACAGGAGGGCCGCGCCGACCTTTGTTCGGATCAAAGTCGTCCAGGCCTCTTCCTCCATGACGACGCCGACGGTGTTTGAGTCGGCCACATCACCGGAGCCGGCAGAAGCAGTCATGTTCGTGAATCGCAGGACCGAGCGGGGGTTGTGCTGTTTGGACTTGGTCTTTCGGAGTTTTTGCTTGCTGACCATGGCTTCAAGCTTTTGTACTTTGATATCCTCTTCGGCGAATTTGGCGATGTGAGTGATGAGAGATGAGATCGTGGCCCCCTTGTGGGCGCCGCCCATGGCGAGCGAGCTGAGTGTACTGATGATGGTGACCGCGGCCAGGCGCTCAGGGTTGGATTGTCTCAGGAAGGGGCCGTAGATGCAGCGATCCAGGTCCTCCTTTTGTTTTCTGGTCGCCTTCTCAGACTCTTCCACCTCCTCAAGCATCGTGCGCAGACGAGCCTCGAGGTCTTTCTGCCACTGGTAGAGCCTCGAATTGAGTGATGGAGTGTCGAGGGAGGTGTTCAGGCCCATTTTTTGAAGCGACTCGTTCTCCTCTCGCCAGCGTGCTAGGGATGCCTCAACGCAGTCCCTTTCCAACTTGGCCTGGATCTCCCTCTGCTGGGAAATAGGCAATGTCGAGATGTCGAAACCGTCCGGGATACCCGCGAACATGCTGACTGTCCGCTTGACGAACTGGAGACCGTATCCCTTTTGCGGAGTACCAAGAACTTCGGGGACCGCAGAGGCTTCACCCGAAGTAAGCAAGTGCTCGGTTGTAACCTCAGGCTGGCCAGCAGCTGCCTCTTCTTGCTGTTGCTGCTGCTGCAGCTGTTGCTGCGCAAAGGTTTCAGGATCCACGTTGTCGGGCATGTTGTACTTGGGGCACAACTCAGCGACCTTTGTCAACTCCTCGTATGTTAAGATTTCGGTGTTGAAGACGGTCTCGAGGGCGGTTTGTTTGGGAAGCAGGCTCAAATATCTCTTGACGTAACGCTGCATGGTTGCCGGATCCGAGGAGGTGAGAGATGCCTTGAGAAGTAAGGCGACGGTCTCACCGCCAACGGGAAAGTCCCTGCCGCCGCTGATGGTGGTCTCGAACGCCTTGTGGATGTCATCGGCCTTGTCCACGGCAGGCTCTTCCAAGAGCTGACAAACCTTGGCATCGAGATACTGGTTGAAGAGATCCACAAAGTCGGCTGGCGGTAGAACGTCCAAGGTGGCAAAACGCTTAAGAACCTGAGCGGCTCGCTCAAGACGTCCGACTTGAAGACAGGCCTCGAAAACCAAGTACATCTCATTGACGTCTCCAGGAACGCCGTGGTAGTTCACGCGCTGCTTTGGGAAGAACCTGGTCTGGTCGCGGACCGTCAAAGGGTTCTGGGGAGAGAAGGATCGCAGTTCGTACAGGGGCGCTGTGGCAGTCTGGGCGGGTTCGTCTAGTACAGTGGCGAGATGGCGCTCGAAGCCAACGGTCGCTCGGGGTGCAGGCTGCCTCTTGAGCGGGCTCGGTTGCTGGGTGGTGATGGTGGACAACAGCCTATGGGTCAAAGCCAGCGAGCCCCGGGCACCGAGAGAAGGCGGACATCTGGGAAGGACTCTGGGGGAGCCGGCCGAGACGAGGCGGTTGAGTTGGGAGGTTCGGGTGGCCGAAGCCGTTCGGGGAAGCATCTTGGCAAGATGTCGAGGGTGTTGAGGGTGTCGAGGTAGTAAGACAGAGCTCAACAGAGCCACGGGGAGGGTTGCTGGAGGCGATGTAGGTAGGTGGTCGTATCGGGGTTAATAACACATTGGACAAGAAAGATGGGGAAAAGGAAGGGTGTATGTGCAAGTCTGTTGAGCAAAGACTGTCGAGTATTGTACAAGATGGGAGGAAACGAGACGGCCCAACTGTGCAATGCGACAAGTGAATGCGATTGCGGTGGGTGATGATGGTGGTGCTGGTGTTGGTGTCTCTCTGAGTCGAATTCCTCGATTTGGTGGCGGCAGTAAGTCGATGTATGCCGTGTAAATACACAAGACGGATGTTGGGAGAACTGAAGCTGAGAGGGAACAACCGGCCGTGTTTTGTTTGCCGACTGGATTGATGGTTGCTTCCGCTTCCTTCTCTGTCCGCGTCTAAAAGGAAAATGCAGCTGAGGTGTGCGCAGTGGCAGACAGGATGGGTGGTAAAAGATAAGATGCTCGACGGACGGCGCGATAGGATTTGCGATGGGACCCTCCCCAAATTTTTTGATACCGCCCGAGCCACCGAAGCCGATGGCCACCTTGGCGTCCTGGCCCACTGGGCGTCAGGTCGTCCCATCGTGCCCCACCCATCCTGGGCTGGTCTGTGCATCTGCTTAACAATGGCCTTGAGGAAAATTCCATCTCAATCATGCGGCGGGCTGATTGGCCAATCTGACTTTTCACTTACACGGCCGACGGTCCACCCCGCTATCAGACCCACCCGCCTTGAGCATTGCACCAATGGGACATCAGGTTCAGAGCAGAGCAAGCCGAAGCTCCACAAAAGATGAGAGCACGGTCCACACCCCGCCTGGGCGAGGCTCGATCAGACGGGAGTCCGTTGAACTTCCATTCCCACACTGTAGTGCCACTTCGTTACCTATCCTATCCATTATTGTACAAGTACTTTCGTTATCAGCCGGTATACGTCTTGGGCCCAGTCCAGATCAACTCGCAATTCTTTATCGACCAAACCATCACGACAGCTCCGAACAAGACTTGATCTGAGAGAGATTCCCGACTTGTAATCTGCGTGCCTAACACTCGGCGGCCATCCCACGCAATTACTACCTTGGCAATCATGAGCGCGACTCCCGCTGTTCTCAGAGCTTCAGCCTGCTCAGCCTGCAGATTCTCGGCTCTGCGGCTCTTCGTCAGCAGCTTCGCGACTCCAAGGGCTCCTCTTCTAGCAGCTCGTACCCGTATTATCTCCCCGGCCGCCACGTACTCGACTTTCCGACCTTCCCCTCGACTACTGGCTAGCCCAGCTGTCGAAGAACACACAGAGCCTGCCGTGCAAAAGCAACCGAACAAGACCGAGGATGCCCAGGCAGAGGCGAGCAAAGCAGAGGCCAGCACAGAGACGAACAATGCAGGCGGCGCTGATGTGCCGTGGTATCTTCAAGTCGACGCCCCCACACATCCCACCCTCGTACACGAGCCGCCGCCGCTGCCAGACATTCCCGAGGGCTCTCCCAAGTTGATGGAGCCCTTGGTGAAGTACGTATCCGATGAGCTGGGCATGGACAACCTCACTCTTCTCGATCTTCGCGAAATCGATCCGCCACCTGCTCTGGGGCCCGAGGTGCTAATGCTCTTTGGCACTGCCCGCAGTGAGCGTCACTTGCACGTCTCTGCCGACCGTCTGGTACGCTGGCTGCGCAACCGTGGAATCTCGGCCAAGGCTGATGGCTTGCTGGGAAGGAATGAGTTGAAGACAAAACTGAGGAGGAAGGCTCGCAAGGCGAAGCTCCTCGGTACCACGGGCCTTCCGAGCGGAGCTGACGACGGCATCACCACTGGCTGGATTTGCGTCAACCTCGGCACTCTTGGGTGGTCGGACATGGAAATGGAGTTCAAGGACGAGAACGGCATGACAAGCGGTTTCGGTGTGCCCCAAAGCGGGACCACAATTGTTGTGCAGTTGATGACGGAGACGCGGAGGGAGGAGTTGGCTCTGGAAAAGCTTTGGAGCGGCATCTTGCGGCGCAGTCTGGAGAGGCAGGACAAGATTGCAGGGAAGCTTCCTGATGCAACTTTCACCACTGCGCCCGAGACTGTATCGCGCGAAACTTTCTTCCCGACACCCATTCGTTCAAGTGGACGGAACCGGAAGCGACCTGATCGCTTGTACTTCTCTACCTCGGCGCGACAGCACGCCAAGGCCGTCGACGTTTCCCGAACTGACTTGGGTATAGCAATGGCTGGATGGGAGTACAGCAGCGCTAGCCCGTCCACGGTTGACAACCTTCTGGCCCAGGATACCGATTCCAAGGTTCAGCTCTTATCCCAGATGCAGGACTACCTCTACAGCCTTCCCAAGGACCAGGCCCTCTCAGCGGTATCCCTTTGCGAGGACGGTTCCCTCAGCACCTTTATGCGCCTGTTCAACCGTGCCATTGAGAATCTGCCCTCCGCCCAGGCGTGGGAGGCCCGCCTGTGGCTCGAAAAGGCTGCACGTGCCCTTCAGCATCCCGACCACGACCTGGCCCGACTAGGCGACCTCATCCAGGAAATGAAGCTCTCGGGAGCAGCCGATCTTGCGCGCGAAAAGTTTGTGGACCTCCTCCGGATGATATTTGCCAGACCAGAGACGACTGACGCGGGCGTTCGCCAACAGGCTTCCCTCTCCATGGATGTAATCGACATGCTGTTTTCCCGCGGCGAAAAGGTGATTGAGTACGACGTGGTCGTGGCCGTGATCGAATCCCTCCTGCGGACCGGCGTCCGCACCCCCGAAGCTCGACGACTGCTCACTCAGTTTGAGGACCTACTTGGCGAGGCCCAGATGGACTGTGCGACCGAAGACGAGATCATCAGGTTGCTCGATGTGTACGCTCACTACCGCGCCTGGGACAAGTTCTGGAACGTCTGGCGCATCTTCCCCAGGTATTGTGAACGCAGGACCGAACGCATGTACACCAAGGTATACGAGCGCATTGCAGCGGAGGATCACCAGGGGATGGCCACGGACGCTCTGAGATGGTGCGTGGAGGAAATGTGGCATGAACAGCCGCCTGTGCGGGTGACGGCGGCTATGCTCAAGGCGCTTGAGGCGTGCATTCGCATTGCTGACCCGGAGGCAGAGTCGTTGGCGAAGGACATTGATGACAGGATCTCAGACGCACAGTATATGGATCGCGAATTTGTCCGACTTTGGCTAACTTTGCACGGGTCCGCTGCCTGGGGTGCTTAGATAAGGGAGACGATTGTACGATAGTATGCGGACGGGATGGATGTAAGCTGTACATGTATTGTTAGTAGGGTCCACTACTTCATCAACGTGCCCATATGGTTGCCATGGCATCTTATTGTCTCGTTGGCCAACTCGTCATATCGGCCACCGATAGGTCATTTAATCAGGTTATTATCTCAATGATGTCCCACCTAACCGCCATCAAAGCCTAGCTGCCTCCTTCATCACATCCCTCAACATAGGCGCCACCTGCTTCCGACTCTTATCCACCCGTCCCTGCGTCCAACACCTTACCCACTGCCCTTCACCTTCTCCATCCGAATCCAACTTCCCACCTCCCCACGTCTGAAGCTGCAATCCTTCTTCACCAGCATTCTGATCCACAAACCGCTTCGCAACCTTGACCGCCCCCTCATTAAACGCCCAAACGAGCAACTCCCTAGTAAACTTCCCATCAGGATTGGACACCGTCATGACCGACGCAATGTCCAGCTCCTGCTCCTTTGCCCAGGCCCTCAACGCCTCGGTGAAGTGTTTTTGGTCCCCAATTTCCGTCAAGAGGTAGTCGAATCCCCTGACCACTGTTGAGATACCCACGGCTAGCCCGCCGTCTGTCCACCGCTTATAGTCTTTCCTCAAAATATCGCGGTAACTTAGCCCGGCGATTTCTTGTTTGAGAGAGGTGATGTCGTTGAAGTAGGTGGTTCTGACGTACCCCTTGTTTCCTCCGGCGTGACCTGCACTTCCAGGAACACTGGCAGCGCTTGTCTTCCCCTCCGAGATGGCCAGCCGACCCTCCAAAAACTCCACCCCCCTCACATCCCACCCCGTCGTCTTATCTTTTGACGTCAAATTCGTAGTATCAACCAATATCGGCGCCAGCGCCAGATGCGCCAGCTGGCTTTCCCACTCCTCGAGGCTATCCTGGTTCCCATCTTCGCTTCGTTCCAGTTTACCGAGTTCTTCCCAGACAGGCTTGCAGTACTCCACCACCAGGGACATACAACTCCCGCTCTTTTCGATAATCCTCGGTTCGACACTAGGAGGCACAACACCCTCGTCATCGTGATGGTCGATACACCCCATGACCTTTTCTGGTTTCCCAAACCCACGCGCGGCAAGCGGGCCCGTGAGGGCGTTGTGGTCTACTAGGAGCCACTGGGTGTTTTCGGGGGTGATTGAGCTGGAGGCTTCATCGGCGGCATCCTGGGAGGTGGGTAGGCCGTCGAGGGTGATCAGGTCTTTGAGGTGTAGACCGGCGGGCTTCAAGACGGCGGCGAGTTCCGGGCGAAGGGCGAGGTCGGCTTGCGGGAGGTTGGAGAGCGGGATGTGTAGGGTCGGAGGCCCAGGGGTGGTGCTGCGGTGGTCGTAGGTGCGGAAGTAGGCGAGGAGGATGGAGGAGCAGAGGGAGTCGAGGTCTTGTTGTTTAGAAAGGCAAGGTTAGTGATCATGCTAACAGACACTGTTCAAAAATTTTGGTTATTGAGATGGCTTTAGGTATAGTACCTGCTGATTCGTTTCCCACAACAAATACCAAAGGGTTTGAACGCTGCGCGGGCGGCGCGAGAAGCGCCTTGCGAGCTGTCAAGAGGAACTTCTTGAGGGAGACACGGTGGGCTGCGGGCGCCATTGTCTTTGTATCTTGTGGTCTTCTGGCGTAAAAACGTGCTGTCTACGTTGGTTACCTCGACGCCGCAATAATGCCCGGACGTGCAACACAAGTCTTGTTCGTGAGCACAGTCTAATAAAGTAAAGTTCTGTACGATAATACAGTACAGTAACTCCACGACGGGACGAGGGGCCGCTGCCGTTGAAGGACGGCGCGGCCTTGGCGGTGCCTCGGCCCATTGGTGCCCGCCCGCCTTCAGTCTCAACCCCACCACCCGGGCGAGTGCTCACCGAGGTGGGGCCCCACTGATCATCCTCCGAAAGCGGAGTTACCTAGAGGTAGTCTCGGTCTCGACCAGTCGCTCGTACCGATAAGAACCCCGCCAAGCAGCCAACGGTGAGGAGTTCCATGGTCGCCTCGGATCATGGCGGCCATGGCATCAACCGCCACCCTAATTTCGCGAGTACCGGCCAGCCCGTTGCTCGAGTTGTTGTGAGTCAAGGCTCGGTGCTTGTTGGTTGAGTTTAGGTAATATCCTCTGAGGGAGAGTGTGCGTCGCGACTGTCTGTCAGTGATCAACTCCAACGTCTCAAGTGTATAGCTGATCGACAACGCTTCTCATCTTGTCTTCCTTTATCACTTACAACCAGTGACTCTCGTGGCCTTTAAGGTATCTCGCGTACTTTACTCCTTCTGGCTCGCCGCTCAACAACGTATCAGTGTAAAAGGCACCTCCTCGCGACGACTCTCACACTTGCGAAGTTGACATACACCCCCTTTTTCTTACAAGTTACTTTCTCCAACTGAACAAAGCATTTCATCACCTCCAACACCACCTCATACCACACCCCTACAATGTCCTCCGATACCATCCCCCCACCCCCTTCCCCCATCCGCCTCGCCATCCTCGAAGCCGACACTCCCCCCGCCGGCACGCACGCCCGCTACAACGGTTACCGCGGCGTCTTCACGCACCTCTTCACCCGCGCCCTGACCTCACCAGAGCAACCATTCTCCTCCTTTTTGACCATTACCGCCCACGACGTCGTCAACAACCTTTCCGACTACCCCTCCCTCTCCGAAATCGACGCAATCCTAATCACCGGCTCCAAACACAGCGCTTTTGAGAATGACCCTTGGATCTTGAGTCTGACGGAGTTTGTCAAGAAAGCCATCACAGAGGGTGACGCAGCAAACGGAGGGAGGAAGATCAAAGTAATCGGAGTCTGTTTCGGCCATCAGATTGTCGGTAGAGCGCTGGGGCAGACGGTGGAACGCAACGAAAAGGGGTGGGAGGTTAGTGTGACGCGGGTTGGGTTGACGGAGGTTGGAAAGGGGATTTTCAAGGGGAGGGAGGATTTGGTAAGTTCCCTTCTTTTGGTGGGTTCAGTTCCTTGTGAGAAAATGAGGCTGGGAGTGCTGACATGATGGGTAAAACAATAGAAAATTCAACAAATGCACCGTGACCACGTCGTGGGCGTGCCGGAGGGCGCGCAACTCCTTGCTTCTACGGACGTCTGCGAGAACCAGGGGTTCATTATCCCTGGGAAAGTGTTGACGGTGCAGGGCCACCCGGAGTTTACGACGGATATCATGGAGGAGCTGTTGGAATCGCGAAGGGCGATCGGCCTTTTTAACGAGGAGCTGTTTGGAAGTGGCATGGAAAGGAATAAGGCGGATGATGGTGTGTTCATAGCTCAGGCCTTTTACAGGTTTCTGCTGCAGGATTAATGGAGGGTGGTGATGGATAGAGTAGAATCTCGGATCTGGATAAGTGGGTGAACCTCTGATGCAGAACCTCGGGTAGAATGGCGAGATGCGAGCTCATGTCAAGCACAATCAAGTAATAAACCGTGGTTGATGTCTCCGACTTGCGTCTTCTAGAGTATGTTCTGTGTTTGGTGTGTGCACACAGTAATGCTAGGCGCTACGTAAAAGTAACAATGCTAAACATCCATCATTTTATAGATCATTCGACACCTTTCTCGTCCTTCCATCTCTGTGCAGTGCTATGTTTGATACAAAGGAAATTAAAACATGAGAACGCCACAACACCAATCGCAAATGCTTTCGATTCCATGCTTCAATGTAACGCCATGTGTCATGGCCTACCGGGGTAAAAACAAAGAAATAAAGACGACCACCGACCCAGGGGTATAATCTGTTTTGGTCTCAACAACAACAAAAAGGAAAAGCCAAAAACGCCAAGACTCGAGTGAGGATAACAAAAGAGAGATAAACAGAAAGGGAAGACACTAAAGTAATAGTAAGCCACCTGTGGGTGTATCCAAAAAGAAGAAAGAAAAAAGAGTCAAGAAGATTAGCAGAATAGACTCGCACTCAGCCTCCATTCACCCGGTAAAGCTGAGCCCAAAAATCATCAGCTGCATCGTCGCGTAGTTCTTCATTGTCGTCGATCATCCCATCGAGCAAATCGGCAGTGTCCCACCACTCAACGGCTCCAGTCTTCCTCGTCGCGGCACCTCTAGCGCCACCAGCTCCAGTTTCAACATCGGCACCCTCTTGAGTAAACTCGTGGGCAGTTCGTCGGGCTCTCTCGTCCGCGATTTCCTGCTCCCGTCTTCTCCTCGCAAGTTGGCTATCATGATACATCTCCTCCCGTGTCCTGCCCGCAAACCCGACATCTCTCCAGCTGCCACTAAATTGCATCCGTGCCCGTAACACAGTCCAAAAGTTCCCCTGAGCGTACTTCCACGGTTGCTCTCTCATGGTAAAAAGCGTACAGTCGAATGCGCCCTGCATTCCGAGGCTGACCATGCTCACGAACAAGAGCCACCGTGGGTTACTAGAGGAGACCTTGTCGTCGTAGCCCACCACGTGGGAGAGGAAGGGAAATATCCAAACAATTATGTAAACGAGTGGATAAGCAAACAGCGCGTAGAGCTGACGCCGGGCCCTCTCGCGGTTGCGAGTGATGCCCGAGTCGCCACCAATTGAACCAGGCGATACGGTGATCGAGGAAGGCCGGGTAGTGGGAGGGTTGTTGGATGTTCGCGGAGGTCCCTTGCGAAGCATCGTGAGAATGTGAGTTAGTGTGAGATCGATGTGATAAGTGCCTTGGTTAACCGTCGTGGTGGAGCTTGGCGGCAAGTCATGGGTTGCGTGGTTCCCGTGCACAGTTGAGCATTCCGAAGGGACTGGCCTATGCCAATAGGAGCGAGGGCTGGTAGATGAGTTGTCAGATCTGCTAGCCCTGGGCGGTCTCTCGGGAGAGTGGACTGGGAGCGGTGGCGAGGGAAGTGGTTGCGACAAAGGGCCATCGGGATCCTCCACCATCAAGCGCCCGTTTTCCCCGGAGGATCGGGGCGGCTCGAATCCAGGCCAACTCCAGTTCATCTTTGCTGGCTTGTGCTTTGACGACCGTCCTGACCTGCTAGCCGGCGGCTCCCCAGCTTCGTCCACATGCAATTCAAATTGGACCGTGCTGATCGACGACACAGACCTGTTGTGGTCCTTGACGGTAACATTCTGGCCGGCTGCAGATCCTCTTCGCGAGTTTGGTAGCGACGCGAGTAGTCCGTGCGAGATAAGTCGGGGAGTAGGAGGGACGTCGTGCGTGTCCCGGGAGCGCGGGTGGTTCATATTTCCCGAGCTTCTCCGCCCATAATCCTCCAATCTGTTGCGAACGTAAAAGTAAACAAAGAAGTAGATGGCCAGGATGCTGCAGCAAATGACATAGCGAGGAACCCAACTGAGGGCCAACCGTGCCCAACTCTTGTCTGTGCGGAGGTAGCAATAATGGCCAGCCTCCTGATATCCCGTGCCATCCACAAAAGCCAAGCTTGCGAATAACACGGGAAAGAAGTAGTAAACCCCGTATGCCCAGTGTCGGTAACGATAGAGGCCGGTACGCAGGCGCAAGATGGTCATCAGAAGATGGATGGCGATGAGCAGAACTGCGATGTCGGATGCTTCGATACCTAGCGCGAGGCCGAATCCGGCAATTTGGCAAAAGGCAGAGTCGGAACGAATAGGACCTCGGAGTAGGTGCGCAATCGACGGGATGATGAACCACACCGACTTGATCAAGTCACTCTGGATAAGTAACACTATCAGTCTGTCCGCATGACGGTTAGTATTTGATCAGTTCTTGGAACAGAAATAGGTTGCTTACTCATGCCGAAACGTCTTCCTCATCTTCACGAACCAGTAAAGGGTCGAAAGAGTGAGGACGAGGCTGATCGAAGCGAAGGTAAGTGATATAATAGCGAGGTCGTTTTTCAACCCGCGATCCTGTTCTGATTCCCCAAATTCATCCCGGATTCCAGGCCTAAAATGTTCATGGTGGGTTTGTACCGTCGGGCTACCGAAGGCCGACTCCAAAATTGTACTGATGATAGCCATACCGTATGACTTGAAACTCTACTGGTATAGGTCGGTAATGAGATATCGGCGGCGGCCAGCAAGGACGACGTCGTTTCTGTTGTTGTCTGGCCGACTTTGAGTCTAGCCTACGTTCACCAAGGCAGTCCATCGGTCCTCCGGTGCATCATGTAGGGGTCCTGGGTTGGTGGAAGTCGGTAGAGTCGGAACCGACTCAAAGAACAACGGCGGTGCAATGGTGTGTATCAGTCGGATGTGGAAGGTGAGAAGCCGGTGGGAGGTCGAAGCTGGGTAGACAATGGAAGAAGGCCCGGAAGGAGGGAGCCGGAGAGGTGAGTCTCGGAGCGCGGCGGTCACAGTGACGAGGGAGGCACTGAGAACAAGTGAATGAGATGCAAGCACGCGCACCGCTCTTTTGTCTCTGTTGGTAAGAAAGAGCAAACAACACCCGGCGGAATGAACCGTGTCTGACCGTCCTTTTCCACACACACACACGTAGTGACCAATCTAGTGCCAAACTCTTCCCTCTGTCGTATTAGAGTCGCTGAATCGATCGTTTGCCGTCGTTAGGAGTCGATGCACGTAGTCGATGTAGTAGTCGGCGGAGGCGTTTGTGTAAGTGATCCGTAGATTGATAGTGAGTAGTCTTGAGACCGGTCGATGACTTGTAACCCCACTGAAGGTGAGTATGACCAGACCTCTTGAGCTGAAGAGGGATGAAGGGATGGATGAGTGTAGTATAGGAAGGCGGAAGAAAGACGGGTGAAAAAATAGAACAGGTCCAATGATGTAAACGGAGTACCAAAGGGGTACGATGGGGCGAGCTAACGTTGTCACCCTTGTTACCCCATGAATGAATATGTTTGAGCAGATTCGGAAGGAGATGATATGCAGGGCCGGTGGGAGAGGAGGTGGTGAAGAGGGTACCTAATATTAGCGGGCGAGTATGTAATCAATGGGCAAGGCAGAGAAAGCCCCTTCCTGGTTCGGCTTGAGGTTTGGGCGAGGGTACAGACCCGAGACGGACAGAGGACTCGGAGAGAATGATGAGAAATGGGGAGGCAAACTTCTTGTGGAATCTCCAGGGCTAGTTGGGACTTCCACTTGGGAGGCTTGCTAGGGAAAACGGAGAATCCAACCCCGGAATGGAACGGTGAGCCGTGGGAGCATCGTGGGAACATTTTGGCGGCGGGTCCTGTCGGGCCTGTACACTAAATGCTGGCCCGAGGCCTGTTAGGGCGCCAGGAGTAAATTGGGTGTGAGGTAGTAACTCCCGTTCGCTTGGGTCGTCCCGGCCCACATCGGACGAGAAGTGATCAACATCACCACTCGACACAAACCGAATCCTGACAAATGTGACACGGCTCTGACGGCCAGGCCCCAGGACCCTCCGAGGCCTTGCTTGTCCATTGAGTATCCAGCACTGGCCGGCCGTCTATTTGACTGGCTGGGTTCCCAAGCGAATCAAAGACAGTGGGGACTCGGGAAAGCAATGTTTTTTGTCAAGAAGGAAAAAGTTGGGCTGCCTGGCTGCCAACTACAGGTGCCCGCTGCATCTCTCAAACTAGGCGTCACTGCGTTTGGCGTGTCGTGACTGCCTTGGAAAGTTAAAGTACGGAAAAAATCGGCGAGATGGCGCTGATGTGGTGCCAAGATACCAAGTATACCAGCAGGAGCATCATGATGCTTTGCTGTTTCCTTCTTTGCAGTGCAGTGTTGCTTATTGCGGAGGAAGTGACGGAGAGTCGATACATGTACTGCCCGGATAGGCATCAACTGTGGTTTGCACACGACAATCGCACAATAGCTGAAACGGCTTGAGCGATGAATACCTACGCCTGTACGGCCCCTTCCCGAGGGCAAACAGCACGAGAAGGAATGAGATGGCCGAAGGAGGGCGTCAGGGCATCCGACACACTTGCATCATGGTCAGTCAGTCGATTTCCCTCAGATCACGCACACACCATGGTCCATCCAAATGCCGGAGAACAAGGCACCCGACACCCAACTCCATCCATGGCCGACGACAATGATGGGCAACCACTCAGGCACTCCACCATCCCGCCGAACAGGTCACAAAATGTGGTTGTAGTTGACTGGCCAGTGAGGCGCCCACGAAAAGGGAAATTAAGCGATGAGGGGCCGAAGAGGGGCGGGTGTTTTGGGGCGGTATGATGACCGTGATGACAACCTGGAATTGACCGAGAAACGACTCGATGACATGCAGTGCGCTGAATCTGCTTTTGGCTTTTGCTTCTTGTTGGGCCGCCCCTCGGCCGCCGCTCTCTCCACTCGTTTTCGGCCAACGGAGCGCCCACAAAAATGCGTATACGAGAGGGAGTTTCGAAATGCTTGATTGCTGGTGATTTCCATTTGGAATCCAGTTCCCAATGTCGGCCGTCTCTGTACAGTCGACACCGTGTCGGAAATGCGGTGGGAGGAGCATCTGCTGCAGTGCTGTTCTGAATGGACAGGAGATGTTGAGAGTGGAATGAAGTGACAGGCGGGTCGGGTATTGCACGCAAAATCCAGGTACAGTAGTGTTTCTTGGCCTGCGCTTGGCTAACAGATTTGGCAGCAACTTGCACATACTGAAGATAAACGGAGAGCACATCCGATTCTCATACAGTCTGGCCCCACCGCACGCAAAATCCCATGTGTGAAAATCATTTTGTAACGGCCAAGACTCCGAACAACAAGACGGCGCCCACATCGAGCAACAACTTCTCACACCGTTCCCCGGCACTTGCAACTTCATTGTCCCACCCGAATCCCTGCCTCGAAATGCATCTCTCTCGTCATCATCCTGCAAAGAGCTATGCTGCCTTGACTGGGCTGGGCAATCAAGATGAGCATTGGATCTCAAAGGTCCGGGTGCGAGTACCGGAGCATGCTGTGTCTTGTACATACTTTGCTGCCCTGCTTCTGATTGGGATGCCGAGTTGATGATTACTAGCAGGTGAGTGATCAGTGAGCATCTGGCTCAACGTACACTACAGCTGCGCAGTCCCTGGACATTGGCGCGGGATGCCTGATCCGGCACACAATATTAATATTTTATACACATCGACTTCAGTGACGAGTGCCGCAATATGCGCAACAGCACAGCGATTTTCAAAACAGACCTTCAAGCCACCAGTCTTGAGGCGGTCTCTTGATTGGCCTTGATCAAGGGAAGAGCCGTCAACTGTGGTCTCGCCCGGAGGACTTTTGACCAACCAGAGCACTCTTCTCCTCACCTAGGGGTGATCAACTCGACAGACAGGGGGATCATCTCGACTCGACATGGGAATCCTCAACCGTGAACGCATGGCCGAGGACTCGATGAGATTCAGTCTAGTCTTCGCCTCTGTCCGAAACATTCGAAATATCTCACCTCCCCATTTATCACTACAGTTCGGCGACCAAAGACCAAGCGAGACTCACGATGCCTTACTGCCACATGTCGCCGCCGCCATCAGAGTAGTCAAACCATGTGGAAGTCTCAGATTTGGATATTAGGGGACCATATCCACCTCCAGTCCGCTCCGCGATAACTTTCGCTCACTTTAAAACGCTCGCAACACCGGGCATTCAGGCACTGCATGAAGCCAGCCAGATGGTGGGCGATGGTTGTAGCAAGGTCAGGGTCACTTCAGCAACCGGGGAAACAATGCTGAGATCGGGCATGCACGGCACCGTGGCATGAAGGGATCTCGACTCAAAGTAAGGCACCCAGTGGGCGTTGGGCATTGAAACAGAAGGGTCTGTGAGCACTGCGCCATCGTCAGGATTCAGCGACAGTTACAGATCTCGTCAGAGTCAAAAGTCCGGGGCCGCCACGACAAAATTCACCATTCTCGGGCTAATCATAGGCTCTGCTCATCTCACTGGGACGTGGGCGGACTTTCTGGCGGTTACCCTTTTTAGAAATCGTCAAGGTTCTCTTTAGCGGGAAATTGCTTCCTGGCTCTTGACTTCTCACAGAAAGTCGGAGACGTCTCCGGTGGATACAGATTTTGAGAAAACCCCGCCGGTACTGCCTAGCAACCAGGCAACTAACCCTCTTTCACTCACAGCTCGCTCCATTTTGCGGGTATGCGGTCTGTCAGTTTCACTTCCGTCTCCTGAAGGTGAGACAAAAGGAAAGTCAAGAAATAAGCGGAAAGGCAGACAAAAGAGACACATACGGCTAGGCCAAAAGGATCCAAAAAGCGGACGGAATCATTTCCCGGCCGAACCGAACCAGACAACTGGAAAATGAGCGGCCTGGAGCACACCGCGCCGAGCCAACACAGAATTCGTTGTGTTGTCCCAAAAGAGTGAATAGTTCACCAGTCATCACAGCCGCGGAAGTGACAGCTCGTCAGCCATCAGCCAGCCATTCCGACGCTCTCAGCCCCGAGACCCCGCCGCAAGAGGGGCCAAGACTGACATGGAGATATCCAACCGCTAGTCAAACGCCACCGACGCTTGAGAATAAGCAAAATCCCGCGAGGTATCGAGATATCCTCCTACGCAACAATAGCGCTGTCTCTCCTCCTTTCTTTTTCGAAGTCCCCTTCTTCCCGCGCAAAATATCCCGACACTTCGCGAGCTACCACCCCATCGATCAAAGACAGACCGTTGAGAGTAGAAAAAAGGAGAGCCCGGCGACCAAGATGGGGATCTCAAGGGGATCTCACAAGGGGAAGAAATGTAATCGAGTGAAAGTGACACTTGGACTTTTCCGATCTCGAATTAGGGAAAATGGTCAGGCAGCGCCGCCAGCCGGTCCGTCCTTCGCACACCTCCCCGTCTCCCGACACTCTGGTTAAGCTCGCCCATCTTGCTGGGCAGGCCGGGTTGGCACGGACACATGCCGCTATTAACCCTAACGGGAATTGCAAAGTGGGGTCCGCCTTTCGCTCCTCGAATGACCGGATGATATCCGTCCAATCCCGCCCGTCCTTGGGCGTGTTTGGTTCGATCAACAAAACAGAATTTTGTATAGGGAAATTATCCCTGTTAGCCAATATATTGCAAAACGTAAGATAGATCCGGCGTCGGACCTCCTTTACTCCCTGTAACCCCCCTTTACCCCTCTGTTAGCTTCCTATACCAGATTCTTGGCTGTACCCCCCCTATGTGCGCCCTACATATACTTGCATAAGGTTGTATTAACTTCCTAATTCGGTATAGTAATGGTTCATTCTATTAGTTTCTATTTTAACGGGTTGGACTATGAAGATAGAGCGTTTTATTGGTTAATAGGGGTATTAAAAGGGGTGTTGAGGTAGGGCGAAGGGAACCCCCCCTCGAGTTGCGTTTTTAACCGTTAATACCTAACGAAATACAATACTATAATGGATCCTATTCGACAGCGTATTTTTACGTTCTTTATAGCTATACTTCTAGCCGTCGCCGCTATTATCCAGACTATCCGTCTTCGAGGAAGCGACGATACCGTATATAGATCGGTCTATACTAATAGGGACGAAGGCGAGGAGGTTGTTCGTAATACCCTCCACCCAAACCATAAAATTAAGCTATTTAATCTGTGCCGTATACAATATTAACCGTTCGTCCAACTAGTCGCCTAAATATTATAATATACTACTATACGCAGTACGAAATAGATATCTCTCGAATAGAAGCTCATAACCTTCCTATATATATATACCTATAATAAGACCTAGCGAAAAGCCTTTTATCGGTTTAGCTACAATACTGAAACGATCAGCCGTAACTTTTACAAAATTCTAAGCGCTATAGTTCTATTATATTATCACGTTATTAAACTTCCCCCTCCTAATATAATATACAATCTAGGAGATACGGCGTCGGTACCGTATTTTAGAGATTATTTAGGCGTAGTCGATAGCACTTTAATTTACATACGGGTACGTAAATTAGAAATTGAAACGTGGCGAAGTCGAAAGGGATATATATACTAGAACGTAATAGTCGCCATTAATTTAAACAATCTTTTTACGTATATTCTACCGGGAGTTGAAGAATCGATATACGATTTTAAAATTATACGGTGAATATTCGATATAAGTAGTTTCGAAATCCTAGACGGTAAATTTTACTTTACTAATACGGGGTATTATATACGATATAGCATTTTTATCCTATACCTAGCGATTTAATATTATTTTAACGAATAGGGGTAGGGTATTAATCGACCGAAAATACGAAAAGAGCTATATAATATAAAGCATTCGAAGTATTATATAAAAGTTAAAATTGTAATAGGTATATTAAAGAGGAAGTAGAAGGTAGTAAGGTCGAATACGCCCGAATACGATATTAGGACTTAAATTAATATTGTATTCGCGGTTATAGCGCTTTATAATTAGATTTAACGTAACAACCTAAACGGTTTAGAAGTTAATAATAATAATAATAAAGGGGACGAAGGAGATAAAGTTAACGATAGTAACGGTCGCGCTCGTATTAATAATAATAGGGATAAAGTTATAGTAAATATAAATATTGAGTAAGACGAAAAGATAGTAGGGTTTAGAAATATATTTACTTAGAAGATGTAGTAGAGCTACTATCGCTAGCGGCGGGCAGAGAGGGTACGCCGGGTAGAGGGTAGGTAAGTACGGTAATAATAATTTATTATAATACTAGCCACTTTCTATATCTTTATCTAAATTTTATTACAATAATATTATTTTGTTCGCCAAATTAAGATAAATCAATTAATACCAGTTGTATTAAATTTGGAGCTGAATTGAAAGAGCTATTAGTATTGTAAAATCGACTTTTTATACGGGGTTAGGATTTGTACATCGCGGTTGCGGGTGCATATTATTGTATTTGCCTTATATTTATAATTTTACTACCTATTTGGGCCTAGATTTATTGGATTTTATTGCCTTAGTTTTATTACCTAATTGAGCCTAGATTTTATTAGATTTTATTGCCCAGCTGAGCTTAGATTATTATACTTGCTAGATTTCTAACTTTACGATATTTCGTAATTGTTTAAACCCCTATATCTCCTAATAATAATAATATTGCGTTGTAATAATACGATTATACTTTACGAGATAACTTTTTAATTACAATACGTACGAATACGATGATAATAGTAATGGATTCGGGTTAACGAGAGTTATTGAATAGTATAAAAAGATTACGATATTTCTTAGCGATGTAAAAATTAAAATTAATTTTGAGATGTAGGTACCGGCGTATCCTCGAAATTTAGTATATAACCTAGCAACTGTTCGACTAATAAACCCTTTGTTTCTAGTATATTAGTAAACGTAGCCGTATATATTAGATCCTTCCTTAATTTGTATATTAATTACTGCTTTTTATTATTGCGTATCCTTTTTAAGGGCGATACAATTATAGTAAGTAACGTACGCGAGAAATTATTAGCGGTAGGATTAGAAGGAAGCTGCGATAACAATTACAATAAGATTGTTAGTTAGGCAAGCGAGGATTTAAATCTATCACGGGGCGAGATGGCACCGTAGGGGGTATGATAAGATATGCGTTGTTGTATAAGGAGAAAGGAGGAGAGAAGGAAGTGTGCGCGGAGGTCTGGCTATATATAGGCGAGAGCCCTATAGACCAGACCGCGGGCACGTAAGGCTATACGTAACGATAATATATACGTGGCTAGAGCTCTAAGCTCTAGTCGGCACAATATATATACAATTAATACAATATAGTATATTATAAATCTAACCCTATAATACTATCCCCCCTTAAAAGAAGCTCGAAAAGTTAAAAATCTATATATACGTAAAATAATAGATTTAAAACCCTTCCTATAATTTCTTATCCTTATAAATATCTATTAACTTCCAAAATACCTTTCTAAATGCGAGGTATAAGCCCTCCTCTATATCCTTCTACGTCCTATCCTTTATAATAGCGGCCGTCTCCTACTATATTAAGCGGTTAGAGCGGCGTTGTAGTAGTTCGGGGGCTGCTGGTACTAGCGTTATTATTAATACTAAAGTATTAGCGGCGAACCGTTCGAAAACCCTTTAGACTTCTAAGGGAATTAATTTATTCGGGTATTCGTAGTAGAACTATTAAAAATAATATTTACAATTAATAACGTTACTAATAAATTCCTAAATAGGGTTACTAGTCTTTTATTTAACTTCGTATTTCCAATACTTATTATTACCTATTTATTAACAATCTATAAAACGTTCGAATACCTACTCTTCGTATTCCTCTTAACCGTCGGTCTATATTATAACCCTACTTTCGTTAACTTAGACGTCTATTATAGTAGGCTAGTTTAAAAAGCCTTAGCCGGACTATAATTATATTATAAAAATATAAAAAATTAGTAAATACTTTATATTAGAAGGTAGGGCGAAATAAACTATATATAATTCGGCGTAAATAACTTTAAAGGGTCCTTCTTAGCGAAGATATAATTTTGTATACGGACGTCCGTTAGCAAAGTTAGCCGTATTAAGGAAAATTATATTACTAATATAGTATTTAATAGAATCGATTCGCTTTTTATTGGCGTTATCTTTATACTATTCTTATATACGACGAAATTATTAGATAATAAAATCCTAAATTTATTAGAAATGGTCCGCTAATTCGTTAGCCTTATAATATTCTTTAAATTAAACTAGGGAAAGATTTAGTAGCGGCGGGGTATAGAACTCCGTACTTATATAAAGGTAGTATTTATAATTAACGAAGAAAGGAAAAATACTTATTAACGAAGAAATAGTATTATTGCCGGCGAACTCTGCTAATAATAGTTACTTTACCTAATCCGTCTATATTTAATTAATATAAATTCTTAAAAATTATTCTATTTTTACGTTAATATATTCGGTTTAAGTATTCGTTTAGGGGTAAAAAGCGGAAGTAAGTTTATAAATTATAAATAGCCGCTTATAGAAGGTAGATTAAAACTATAAGACGAATTAAGTACTTTTATCGGAGAGTATACTATTTAAAAGACCGTATATCGAATAAATATAATCGATAAACCGGTCTGCCAATTCTTCCGCTTTTAAAATTATTATTAGGATATAGTACCGTATTTTAATAAATCGATTAATAACGATAACGATATATTTAAAAGTTTGGCCCAAATAAGTATTTAATAGTAATAATATAATATAATCGATTAAAATATTAGTCTATAGTATAAGAACGATTATAACTAATTTAAAATAACTAGCCGAACCTCTTTTTAAAAATTTAGTCTTTACGTAAGGTAAATAACCCTTATAAAAAAACCGTACGTCGTTATATATCCCCTCTTAATAAAAATTGTATTATAAGAATTCGTATATAGCGTTACGGCTTAAATAACTAGCGCCTAAGGAGTTGTACTAACGATTAATAAATTAAAATTAAAAATTCTTATTATAAGAATTAACAATAATTCGGTAGCGCTATTTTATAATACTATTAACAATATAATATTCCGAAAAGGCCTTATAAAAAACCTTTTTAATAGTAGTAGGCTATTAACAGACTCCGCTAATAAGGGAGGAAACTAATTCTTATAGGAAAACGGAAGTTTCGTAACTCGTATAAATAAAATTATTAATTAATTAAATATCTAAATTATTTAAACTTAGTAAATAAAGGGAGAACTTTACCGTCGGATCATTAAATTCGAAATAACCTTCTTCGAATTAAAACGGATTTAATAAAGCCCTCTTACGGGCGACCAAGCAATTATCCTCCTCGTTATCCGGACGGTCGTTAAGCTTACGACTTAAAGTATTTAAGCGAAGGTTTTTCGAACCCGGCGTATATTTAATTAAGAAATTAAACTGGGATAAGAATTAAAATTAGCGTATATACTATTAGGTTAATTATTTATTAGTTGTAAATATTTAGAAATTCTTATAATCCGTTAAAATATCGAATAATTATTAAATTCCTTTAAATTCTAGCCTCTATTCCTCTAATACTTTAATAATTACGAATAACTCTTTATTATATATATTGTAATTATATTCCTAGGAATTATATTTAGCCGAAAAGTAGGCGATAGGGTAAAGGATACCGTTATCCCCGTATTAGGAAAGGGTGCCGCCTATAACCTAATTAGAAGCATCTATTTTAATTATAGTCTTCTTAGTCTAATTGTAAATCTTTAAAACGGGGCCTTCCGAAAATACTTTTTTAAAAACTTTAAAAGCGGTTTAATAGCAATCGTTCTAAAATTAATTAGCATCCTTCTTTATAAATTCGTAAAATAGGGTAATTATTATTAAAAACTCTTTTATAAACCGCCGATAGAAGTTTACAAAGCTTAAGAAAGATTATAGCGATTTCTTTAACTCTGGTACTTACTATTCGATAATAATTTTAACCTTTTCTAAATCTATTTCGATACTTCTAAATATAATAATTAAACCTAAATATTTCGTCCTTATTATATAAAATTCGTATTTATCGATATTAACGTTAAAGCCTGCTTTTACTAGCCTATCGAAGACGTCGTTAACGTACTACTTATAATCTTTAATATTATCCGAATAAATAAGGATATTATCGAAATAGGCAATTGTATAAACGTCGAAAATATTATATAAAATATTGTTAATATAATTCTAAAATGTACTTAAAGCGCCTTATAAACCCAAAAAAATAATTAAAAATTTAAATAAGCTAAACCGGGTTATAAAAATAGTAAACTACTTATACCCTTATTTAATATGGATATAATTAAAAGTAGCAATTACATCGAATTTAATAAAAATCTTAACGTAGTAAATTATATTAAAAATTTCTTTAATAAGCAAGAAGGAGTAATAGGATTTAAGGGTTATATTATTAATACTACAATAATTAATATAAACGCGAATTCCGCCTCCTAATTTTTTAATAAAGAGTAGCAGCGTAAAAGCTTCCAACTACGAAGGCCTAATAAATTTCTTCTAGAATATATTATCGACTTATTTTTTAATAATACTAAATTCGTTAAAATTGAATATACGCTTGCAAAAAGCGGGAGGGGTTACTCCTAAATAGAACTCAATCTTCAAATTATACGCCCTATAGGAAAGAAGAATATCCGCTCCTTCTTATATAAAGGTTTATATATAATACTAATATTATCGTAGGAACTTAATTTAAATTTCTACGACCGTTTTAGGAAATTTATCAATTTTTTTATAAAATTGTACCGTATTTTTAAACGAAGTTTTATTAATAGCAATGCCGTTTATTATAAAATATTCGTTAATTACATCCTTATAACGGGGAAAATCGTCGTCGGTACTATTAATTTTAATAAAGTTAGAAACTTTTACGGCCCTTAAAGCGGCCTCGTCCCCGTCTCTTACTAGGGCGTTAATCTAACAATAATATTTATTACTGAAGAAATATTTAAAACGCTAACCTTTACCTAGTAATACCTCTACTACTATATTTAGCGTAAAATTATTACTTATACTCTAAGGGTCTAAAATACACCCCTCCTTTTTTAATTTCTCGTCTTCCTCGGTTAACCTACAGATATCTTCATTTAAATTAGCCCGAATTATATAGATAATTAGGAATTTATAAATTTCCGCTAACTAATTAAAAGTAACGGCAAGGAATTCTTTAATATTATTAGGGTTAATAGGACCAGTTAAAATACTATAGAATTAAATTAGGATGCGATAATCTACCGTAGAAGTCCTTATACCGCTAGCCCAATAGTAAAGCGCTAAGCGGGGTACTAAAAGAAGTACTAGGGGCAAAGCTAACAATATAATCGTACTACCGCCTTTTACTTTCCTAAACGGAATAGTACCCAATCGGTTAGCAACCCTATACTTAAAATAGTAAAATTATTAGCGAACAACTCGCTTAACTATAGCGGAAATCAATAGTCGCCTAACGGCTTCTACCTCTTTTTAGCTAAACTCGCCTTCGTCCTCTATATCCTCTACCGATAAGCTCTAATACGAACGTTGAACTAATAATCGCAGAATCGTAAAGTAGCGGTTCGAAAGCGGAGCAATATAATTTAAAGCCCCAAGTAGGAAATAGCCGCATTACTTATAAATAGAATTAAATTAAAAAGAATTATTAAATTAATTAATATTTAGAGCGTAATAAACGAACTATAAATAACCTAAAATAATAGGGTTATCCTTAGCCAAATTATAAATTAATAGATTAATAATTTCGTAATAAATTCCTACTTATATTATAAATTTAAAAAAATAGGTAATATTACTCTTAGCCTAGCTATTAACGAAGTATAATAATTTAAAGATAGCGAACGGAAGAAAAGGGAAATAATAATAGTAAACGAAACAATAATTAATAAAACTAAGGGCAATATATCCGCTATTAACGAAAGTAATACAATATAGTTTACGCAGTCCGTAAAATAAATAAATAAAAAGATTTAATAAATTAAGGTATTTATAACAATTATTTACTAAAGATCTATTTATTTTAATAATATTTAACTATATAAAGATAGTCCCGTTATTTCTTCTATATCTATTAAATTTATACTTTTAAACGCAATTTAACTAGGAGGCTATATATTTCCTTAGCCTAAAATAAAATTATTTTCGTTACTTATAATTAAGCTAATAAAGCCGGGCTAGTAGGCGGGAACGGGGTTATAATAATTAGGAGCCGGAATATTAGGGGCTAAAACTCCTATACCTATACTAAAATTTATAATATTAACGTAGTATCCGCCACTATAATTAAAGCGCTATTATCTATAATTATATTAGCCTTAAGCGGACTGCTGCTAATTATTACTATTATTATTACCGCCGCCATTATTATTATAGTTACCGTTGCCTCCATTATTAGAAATACCGTTATTACCGCTATTATTACAGTTATTACTACCGTTACCAATATTACTAGTATTACCAATATTACCGCCGCGGCCTTTATTACGGTTATTGCGAGGCTTAATTTCCTTTTTAAAATTAACGCGGGCGCAATAATCAACAGAATAATAGCCGGGCCTTCCATAGCAGGTATAAACGCCTATCTTTATACGATATTTAAAGATACTAACTTCGATTATACAAAATATTTGGATATCCATTTTAATTATAGTATTAAAGTCTATTATATTACCGCCTTAATTAATAGTCGGTTTAATTGCGGAAGTGCCGGAACGATTAGCAAGAGCGGAAGCATTAATTATATTAATTTTATAAAATAGATTAATCTATTTCTTATACTAATCTTTATTTTTTAATACTTTTATAAAATTACGAACGGCTTTAAACTATTTATTAAACCTATCGTCGGCGGGCTAGGGACATTAATAAGAAAGGGCGAAGCGAATATAATTACTAATTTTCTAATAGAAGTAATAGATTTTTATACCGTTATCGAATTTATATTTATTAACGAATATAACGAACTTTTCTTCAAAATCGGTCTACTTTATACCCTTAAATATTTTAAAGTCCTCGAAGGCGTAACGGAATTTAATAACGACATTAATATTATTATATTTCTTATTTAATTCGTTAATTAATTCGAAGGCTATAGCCTATTTATAAAGTTCGCCGAAGATAGCTTTATTTAATTCGGTTTCGATAGCTTCGAATAGAACGCTTTCGATAGAATAGGCAATAAAGGAAAATTTAAAGCGTTCGTCGGTAAAAATTTTAAATTTATTTACCCAAATAAATTTTATACGTATACGCTAAGCGTAATATTTAATAATACGTTCGATCGACAATCCTTTATTATTAAAAGCGGGGGTAATTATAATATATAATACCGATTTATAGCCGCTACTGTTTTTACTAATATTTATTATATTATTATTATTATTAGGATCGTTAAATATATTAAGAGGTAAAAGGGTTAAATTAAGAAATAGGGGAATTAGACTATTCTTCGAGAATTAGGCGCGAAAATTGAAAAAGATTTTTTAATAATAATCCTTTTAAGATTAGAAAGCGGCCGCGGATACTGTACGGAAATCGTTAAATTCCTTTTTAAAAGTGGCGATTTATTTGTAGAATAATTTAATTTAATTTTAATAATCCTTTATATTAGCTTAAACGGCGAATAAATATTAAATACGGATAATTACAATATTACTTTCCTTATAGGCGATTTTATAATTAAAATCCTTAATATAAATATATAAATAAATAACTTCCTTTCTAATTATAATAAAGTCTTCTTCGAAATTGTGAACGTTGGTTCGGGCTACAATTATATTATTACGGAGTAAACGATAGAAAACGGAGAAAAAGGTTTAAAAAACGGAAAGGTTAGCGAAATTATACGTTTAAAAAATAAGGATTAAAATTTCAATCGCTTAATAATAGAAGCCTTCGAACGCTTAAACGAAAACCGTCAAATCGTTTTAATATTCTAAATTAATAACTATTATAATAGTATTAACAACCGTAATAGCGATAAAGTTATCGGTTATAAGCTAGGCTCGGGGAATAATAGAATTAAATATTAATTATTAAATTAAATGTATTTTAATAAGTATAAAGGAGAAAAAGAGAGTGCGAACAATTTTAATAATATTCGTCTTAGTATTTTACTTAATTTAACGGCTAGGTTTACGATTCGAGTTGGGAACGCGTAAGGTCGAATCTTAATTGTTAATTGCCGCGATTAAAATGCGAATAATCTTCCTCTTTTATTAAAATAGGCGCGCGTAGCGCAATAGTCAAATATAATAAACTATTACGGGGCGAAATAGCACCGTAGAGGGTATAATAAGATATACGTTATTATATAAGGAGAAAAGAGGAGAGAAGGAAGTATGCGCGGAGGTCTAGCTATATATAGGCGAGAACCCTACAAACCAGACCGCGGGCACGTGAGGCTGCACGTAATGATAACATATGCGTGGCCAGAGCTCTAGGCTCTGGTCGGCACAGCATATGTACAGTCAGTGCAGCACAGCACATCACAAGTCTAACCCTGTGATAAAATCTTTAGGAGAGGGCTTTAAACCTAATATTAATAGAAGATATAAACCGATTTATATTAGCGGTATAAATTATTCTCTTCTTTATTAGCCAGCGAATTTCGACCTCCTCCTCCTTATTATCGTCGCCATCTTCTTCGATTTCGTCGTTACCGCTAAAGGGTATATTATTAACTTTTAGGTACTAACTATAGCGCTTCTTTTTATTATTATTAAAGTCGTTTTATAATACCTATTATTTAACTACTACTAAAGGGTTTTTAATTTTTATATACGTCGTAAAGCAATTATAAATATTAATAACGTACTTACCCGTCGCCTAATTAATAGTAAAGAATAATATTATTTTCTTACGGTTTTCTATTAGAATTATTTTTAACTAGTTAGCCTTAGGATAGTTAGCCTTAGGACGGTTAGTTAAGAAGGATACTTACGTATCTTTATAGGCATTAAAGAGATTAATCCTCTTGTTAAACGATACTTTAATTTTATATATAAAGTTTAATTATAACTAGTAATTAATCTTTAATATATTTTAACGGTTATATATCCGTTGGCGGTTCTAATTCTAATTAGGGTATTTAATATATATAGTTACAATTGCCTTATCGAAAGCTATTATTAATTTCTTCCCTTTAAGGCCGTTAAATAGCGCTTACTCCTTCTAAATATTTGCTAAGTAGTAAATGAACTACTTCGTCTAATTAATAGACTACTTTAAGGACCCAACCTCTTTAAGCGGTAAAAACTCGTCGTCGGATAAAGCGGGCTTAATATTATTATTACCCCTATCTATAATAGCGGCGGTAGAAGTAGCGGTAATAGAGGTAATAATAATAGAAGTAATAGTAGTAGAGGAGGCGGTAGAGGAAGATAGGCGGTTAATAGGGGTAAATCGTAGTCGAGGAACGATAACCTCTAACTAGGGAAATAAGGCTGGGATTACGAAATAATCTACCCCTACCTACCCGGGTAGCCGGCTTATACGAATAGGTGGTACCCGGTCAATTCTAATACTAATTCGCTGCGGAGTAGACGGAGTTAGCCTAGCCCAGCTAGTAGGCGGTATTCGTAGGACCTAGGCCAAAGGGGGGGGAGGGGGGTAAATAAGCGGCGCTAGCTATACGGCCGTAATACTATATTTATTAGCATTTAAGTATATAGGTAGAAGGGTTAGGAATCGCCTCGTTTCTAGATAGCTAGGCTACTTACAATACCCGCCGTTAATAAATTCATTTAAATTAAATATATTATCGTTAACGTCGTTAACGAAGCTAGCGATTTATAAGTAAATAGTAAGTATAATAAAGGTAGGGGAGTAAGTAAGAAATGGAGAAAATGAAGGTATTAATAATAGAGGATTTTAATTATTAGAATTATAGAATTAATATTATATTTATATATACGAGAGAGTTCCCAGCTAGGTACCCTACTCTATTCAATTCGATTGGGCTCTACTCTATTCGATTTAATTAATTAAAAATCTTAATTTATATCGACTCGCTATTATTACTAGTAATAATCTAAACTAGAAGGTAAAAGGTACTACTGCTACAATTTAATCGAATTGAACTATTATTATAATAGACTATTATTTACATCCCTCTCTTTACCCCTTAATTTTTTACAATTAATAATACTAACTACTACACTTATAAACCTCTCGTACTATATATAATCTTATAAAGCGGCTTCCTATCTACTAAGGGAAGTTATCCGCTTTTAAATAGCTTAAAAATCGAATTCGATATAGTTGTCACAATTCTACAATTTAAAAGACGAAGCCTTCTAGCAAGGATTTCGATAATGATTTATATAGCTTCGCTTACGTTACGTATAGGCGCCACTATACAATAAAGAGAAAAAAGAAAAAAAGGAAAATGGTACGAAATCCCTATTAGTTATTGCAGATCTAGCGTTGTACCCTCCTCTACCCCTGTTAAAAACAGATTGAAAATCTGTTGATCGAACCAAACACGCCCCTTATGTACTCATCTTCAGATGAACGAACGAATCGCCCGTTTTCCGTACCCGAAGGTCCCCGCCGCAAGTGACTTCCCGCTGAGCCCCTTCGAAACCCGGCGGTCAACGAACCAACAGAGCAGCCAAGTATGCGATGGATCCAGGTGACATGATCTCACCTGAAGCATCATCACAAAGACGGTCAACCGCCTAAACGGCCCAAACTTCCTCCCCGGCCCCTTCCCCGAGAGTCTCAAGGGGGGCAGAATACCTATCCTGGTCCAGGAGTTCTCGTCCGGGCCAAAGGAATCCAGGGCGACCCCTCGTCTCATCATCACTTCTTCACAACTTGAAGAAAACGAGAGAAAAAGGAAACGCCTTGCCAACGGTTCCTCGCCAACGGAATTAATACCTGCAGAACGGTGGAGCTACGATGCATACAATGACCGTAACCGGAAAACCTTTCCGCCCTTTTGTCCCTCTTTATTCGTGCTTGGGATACAGTATGACATTACGGAAATTGTCCGGATTGTCCAATTTGTTCCAAGTGTGCAACGAACGAGCCAACGAGGGGAAGGGCTTTCTCGTGGAGCGAGCTGAGCGAGAGATCGCTCGTTCGTTCAAGCCCAGGGGATCCCTTCTTTGTTTAAATGGGGGAAGGGGGGGTCTTGGGTCCCGGCTACCGTAACCAGCCATCCATCTGTTCCTGACTCCATGACGCCCTGACCGGGTACCTTGGAGGTATGAACGGACAAGACGGGAGAGCCATATGACGCTCACTCAACCTTGGATGAGCCCCCTTCAGCCTTCAACGGTTCCCGTATCTCGTTCCCCGTCCGCCCGGTTACGATACCCATTCAGTCATTGTCCTTTTTGAAGGCAGGGAAAGCCTTGATTTGATGATGATGATGATGGCTATCATGGGGGTACCTGGCTGAGGTAGAATAACGACATTCGGCATTTTCCAACGTTCAACGGTTTTGATCTTCATTTTGTGGAAAGGGGTCGCCGAATTGAGTCATAGACTGGCTTATACGACAGGCGGGTCTTATGTAGGGCTGCATGTGTTGTCCAATTTCTCCTTGATGTGATCATTGTGACTTGTGATTACTACACATGCCGCTGTTTATACATTTTCAAATACCTACAAAGCTGTTCAGCTACAAGGAGGAAATAAAAACAGAATAGCAATGCCAGCGTGTTGTCGCACAATGGGGCAACCTCAGTGAAGCTCTTCACCGCATTCCCTTACCTCGCCTATCTCCTGTGTGCCGAGTGGGAAGATACGTCATTCCCAGAAACTTATGCAGGGGTTCGTTCCAGATTTTAATGGGGATTTGTTGAATGTTATCATCACCAAATCTGCCAAGGTCCTAAGCGGCTTCACACATTCTCAATGGCTTCGATGTTTCGGACGAAGATGGCACAAGCGTAGGAGCCGATGAGGAGAAGATATATAACCGTTGTCTAGTGAATGGAATATCGAATTCACATCAATCTCAAAGTTATATATTCAATTAACAGTTTGTGTCGTCATGGTCAGTATCATAGTCAATGAAAAGAGAAAAGGGGTAACTAACGCAGAAACAGCAGTTCAGACGCAACATATCACTGACTCAGATTGTAACTCGTTTGATCAAACGAACGCCAACGCTAGACTCAATCTCTATCTTCCGAAGAGCATACATACAAAAGTTGCACATCAACTGCTTCCATTTCCTACCTCGTTGAATCAAAGGGATCACATGAGACTTCAACCCATGTTGTCTTTCACGAAACACGTACCAAGCAATGTGTTACCGCTACTTGTTATGAGTGTTGTCAAATACCTACAACCGACTAATAATGCCTTTACGTTTCGCAGTACCACTTTGCAATTCCCAACGAGAAAAAGGAAACCGGCGACGAATAGAGTAATAAGAATGTATCGAATCTGTTCCCGCTGGCTCTCATGCTAGTAAAGGTAGTGACACCCTTTTAAAAACATAAACACCGTTCAAATGCCGTTTCCATTTTCCTCATACCCCAACTCGAAACCCAACCAAACGCCAGCCGTATCCGCCACCAAGTCCCGCCACGCCCTCAAACACACCTCGAGCTCGTTTGCCTCCTGCAGGCTCATCTGTTGACCACCGTTTTCCATCTGCACCCACAATACGTTTTGGTGAGCCTACGCCAGCAAGTTGAGGTACGGTTCCGGCCAGCGTCCCCAGATGAGCGGGTGGTTACCCAGCCGACCGCTGACGGGCGACAGGAACTTGACCCGCCTGCGCTCCACGTCCACGTCGGCGATGACGACGAAGCCCAACACGGAAGAGAAACGGATGGCCTGCGGCGAGTCGGTCACGGAGGCGATCATGACTGCTAGTGTCCAGTGGGCCATTTCGGGGGTGATTTCGACTCGCTCGAGGACTGGTGCGCCTTCGTAGGGTTCTGTTTGTGTGCAAGTCAGGCGTTAGCTTGGATTCTCGGTAGGTAGAGTTAAGGTAGTAGTCGCCGTGCAGAGGGAAGAGGGGAAAAGACTCACCTTCGGGCGCCTTGAAAACAACCAGCTCGTCGAAGCTAGCGGATTGTGTAAAGGGGCTCAATCGCGCCTTGATGCCACCAAAGAAGTACTCCTTGATCGCCGTCTCTGTCGACTTCTGCCTCCACCCCTTGTCTATCTGGACAGCCCCATCCGATTTGTTTAGACCGAGGACGGTGATCGGCTCTCCAAAGGTCGTCTTCTCGCTTGCGAACCGCTGCCCGAGTTCTGTCTTTAGCTGTTCAGAGCCGAGCACAACGACGTAGTTGACTGAAAACCACACCACTCGTTAGTTTTCAACCGCCCTCCATCTCAGAGTCACACCAGAGAGGGAGAGAGAGAAACTCACCATCAAACTGCCTAACCGCCCACCCCAACAGCTCCTGCCCCTCCTTATCTCCCGCCTCAACGGGAGCCGTATCAACCAACAACCCCGCGACCCTGACATCCCGATTCCTCTCAAACTTGCGCATACACAACACCGCCAGCCGCTCCGTCATCTGCCTCCACGTGTCCACGTCCTCGCCCGCCTTCTCGCGTCCAAAATAAAAGGCAAGTGGATTCTTAACGGTCTGACTGGGCCCGCTAATCGGCGTGCTCGACACGCCAAACCCGCCTGCCGGCTCCTCCACGTCCATCAGCGTGCCGAACACGGCCGCGCTCAACGTTCCAGGCAGAGACAGCAGGCCGTCGGTGGGGTTCAGATTGGCCACCAGCGGCTGGGAGCCCATGCGTGTGGCGAGGGCGCCGAGGTATTTGACGAGGGAGGTCTTGCCAACGCAGTAGGGACCGCAGACTAGCACTCTTGGTCCGGGTTTTGGCCTTGGTCCTCCTCCCCCTTGCCTTCCTTGTTGGTGTGGTGGTGGGTATTGTGGCTGCGCGGCCGTGGCGCGCTCGTGATCTTGTAAGCCGAAATGAAGGTTAATATAGCTAGCCATAGGCGATTGTTCCGGGTGCGGGTATTCGGCCACGCGGTCTTCGAGGGGGTAGCCGCCCGTATTGTTGATCTCGAGAGTGCATCCTTGGTCTGTGAAGAGCTTCGATTTGGTACCCGGGAGGAACGTGTAGTCCTTGTGGGGCGTGAGTTCGGTGCCGTCGCGTTCAGCGGTACCGGCTACGAGGCGGACGGTGACTCCGGCGGCGGAGGAGTTCGAGGAGAAGGTGCTGTGTTGGTGGGGAATGGAGAAGCGCCATTCGCCAAACGGTCGGAGGTTGATGGTTCGCTGAGTAGATGTGGGAGCCTAGATTTCTCGTAGATCAGCAAATGACAGGCCATGGTTAGCTGGTGTGATCTCTTGTAGACACACGGGTCACGGGTGCGACAATGGGATAGATAGAGGCTTGGAAGGGGATGGGGATGACGTTGGATACGCGGCGCGCCTATACGAAGCACGCCTAAGCGGTACTTGATTTGTTTACCTGTGGAGCTATTTGACCAAGGCCAGGAATCGACATGGTGGGCTATGTTTCAGCGCGTGAACGGTGTGAATTCACAAGCTGTTGGATAGGTATGTATCATTCCTCCTCTCGTGTAGAAGGCTCGTCTACGTCTGCGCCCGTTGGAGTAGAAGCTGTAGAGTTTAAAGTCCAACCTCTGGCGTGCAGGGATGATTGTGGCATGCAGGTGGAAAGAGCTGCCGGTGATGCTCACTGCAGCAAGGCTGTTGGAGCCGAGTTTAGCGGCTGCAGTGGGGCGCAAACGCTGTGTACCCTGGAGGTAGCGTGCCAAAGGGCCATGTTCGCCTTTCATCCCATCCCGCGTGTTTTAAGGTAGAAATCGAGTTAAAACAGCCAGTCACCAACCTTCTATCAGAGATTCCCGCCCTTGCTCGCGTGTTTACCAGAAACTAGAAGCATATTTTACTTTAGCAACTCAGGCAGCAGTGTGATCATAAACTGGTAGACCAGCTAAGCATGGCACATGGTTGGAGCATAGAGATATGAACTGTCATTTTTATTATGTACAAGACCTTTCATATGATACAATCAAGTTAGGAATCTGACAGTGTCACCAGGTACCTAACAATGTACAATGAAAATGATGGGTATATTATATGAAAAGAAAGCCGTCCCCCAAATAGACCCGTACAGCTGGTTCGCCTTCTTTTGATGATGTTCATAACGGACATTAGAAACCTCTCGTCTTACCGTGCATATATATTCTGTATATGCTGTCTTCCCTTTTCGTTTCTTCCTCTGCCTCTAGCCTTCCCGTTACATGCTCTAACCGTAGTCTCGCAAGGTAGCCACAGTCGCAACCCCGAACGCCTTGAAATGCCGCTTTAACTCCACGATTGCTTTCAGTAGACCTGCCCTTCAGTCATCTGCTAGCTGTTCAAAGATCTTGATCAGACTTCGAACGCCAAACAGAGAGTTCTCGTCTGGTCCTTGCCCGGGTGTCCACTCGGCATGGGCAAAGTCAATTAGTTTCAGCGAGTAAATGCGAGGAATATCGCCGTTGGAGCTCTCTCCGTCGGAATCCGCAGATAATTCCATATCCTGGGAACCGGGTGTCTGAGCAAGATTCGCCAATATCATGTTTTGGCTCATGGCTGCGTTGATTGGGAACACCATCTGGCCCTCGTCATCCATCTCGATGCCACTATCAACGCGAGATGCAGATAGACCGGGCGTGTACGGTCCATCTTCCTTCTTGTATTGCTCAGCCGACATGTCGGCTCTTGTCTGGTCAAGCGCGGCTCTCAACGCATTGCCATCTCCTTCGAATGTGAACAGCAAGCTCGCAGAGTACATTCTGCTCTCCTCCGAGGCCAACACCTCCTCGATGCGCCTAAGGTCATTGAGGAAAAGACCCGCAATGATCTTGCCGAGTTCCTCATCTATACCGGCCTGAGAATTGAAGATAAACTTGCGCATCGCCTCCAAGAGATTATGTCCCTTGACTATATTCCGGCCATAGTTTTTGTCGTAGACTTTGTAGCCCATCGCGTCCAGCTTTCCAGGGTCGGTGTCTCCTTTGTAGACGCGCATGCCGGCGATGCGAAAACCGTGGGAGCCACTTGTCGTTTCTGCGCTGACTTCATCAAACTTGATTTTCTTTGCTTGGGGCGCATCATCCGCCCACAGCCGCTTGCCGAGTTTGGCATCCATAATGTTGGGACGCGTGTAGCCGTACGCCGAATTTTCCAGTACCACCGATTTGTTAGTCTTGATCTTTTTGGACTTGGCCTTCTCCTCCCACCCTTTCTCATCGCTCGACGCGGGATGGGGGGCGGCGGCCTCAGCAGCTTGTTCCTTTGCTTGCTTGATAACCTTGGCTTTTGTTTCCGTGGGAATCATGCTGGAAACAGCGGGGAGCTGCTCGTCGATGTCATTGACGTCTGTCGTATCGTTGAGTGCTAGTTCGCCCATGAAGACGGGCATCAAATCGGCGAAAGCCTGGTGGCTCTCATTGGCCGTCTTGTAAAACCGGAGCTCCTGATCGGTGCAGGGTTTGATGAAGAGTTCGCCTTGAGAGTCGCACATTGTACCGTCACTGCCCGAAATGTTAACACCAAGTCCAAAAAGCGGATGCGGGTGAGTCTCGAGGCAAGAAAGCAACATACTGGCCGGCGACCGCCATGTTGTAGGGCTGGAGCTCCTTATCGGACTTGGGTATCGGTTTTGAGCCCATCATGTTTGCGGTTTATACCAGGACCTTTTACGGAGATGTTGCGTGTGTCGTGTCCTCGCGATTTGGGTGGGCCTTGGTGAGCGGACTGTTTCGTTCAGGTGAGAGGCGTCGTTGCTAGCTGACAGCAGAGGGGCACGGGTGCGACTTTTGGGCGGATCGTGGCCGGCGCTCGCAGTTTCATGGGCTTAAGGTTGTCAGATTCTCGAGTACTATTTGGAGGGATACACGTTTGAGACAGCGGACGCTCGATTAAAGTCGCATAGCAGTTGACAATTCGGTGAAGAAGAAGGAAAGGGCCAAGGTCAAGGGCTCGGGGCCTGGGGGCTTATGTATTTCGGGAAACTGGAAAGGGGGGGCGGGACAAACAAATTTGGAAGACGATGTGTTGGAGGCGGAGTGGTACCCGTCATGCATCACCACATCCCACGGTCGTCGGCGAGGTTACCTCTACCTGCTGGTACAAGTGCTCAGCTGCCAATGTGTGGCTGCAGTGGGTATCAAAGTCAAAGGATGCACGTAAAGCCTTTGTCTTGCTAGGGAAGGAGAGCTTCACCGGGACAGGGGCAACGCGCACTATCCGCACCAGTGTCCTTTGTGAGTTCCCTCACAGCGGTTCGAGACAACCAGGCACGGGCATTGCAACAAGGGCACCAGATTTGCGGGAGGGCACGAGCGCTGGAAAATGTAAGGTAGCGAGCGCGCTAGGTTCGCAGGGTTCATTGCCGAGCAGATGGGGCAAGGGGCTGTGGCCAATCATATGCGTTCATATCCCCCACCGGGCCCTTCCAGGTAGTGGTGGGTTGGAAATTCACGGTCAATGTAAAGTAACGTAAAGTAAGTAAAAGAAAGGTAAAAAACGTGATGTTTCTTTCGTGCACGGGCCTCCCCGCACGGGCTATACAAGTTTCGCAGGTATTAGCCAGTTGTAATAGCGGCACCTAGGCAGCGAGATTGCCAGAGTGCGGGCGCATCTCAAACTGGCGATAAATCGTCTCGTTTTGAAAAGGTGGCATCGTAAGGGTATTCTCTAAGCTTCTACGAATCGATCGCGGTCCGTTTCATATAGTTTCGTTGATAATTGATGGAGTGGATGAATATTGAAAAGGTGCCCTGGTTGTAGAGGATTATGGGTTGTGTGCACGGATCATTTACACTAGTGTTATTTACTGAATTTCAATTTTCTGAAAATTTCTGAAAAAATCTTATTTTTTCAGAAATAAACCATCACTACTTCCAGGAGACCAGAGACCCACTATTGACCTTTCCAGCCTGGACGGCGGCAGGACAGACCGGGGGCTTTCCCGCGAGGGGGTGAGCTGCGCCTTCATCAAGTCACAAATCGAAGAACATCTGGATGGACTCTGTACAAATCTCAACATTTCACGATATCGAGAGGGTGGCGGAAGAGCCTCTTTCAAGTTTGACTACACAGCCACGTTTTTTTGCGACCTCGTTAATGGTTCCGCCATGCATTCTGCCTCGTCATCTCGTCCATTCAGACGCGCTGCCCTTAAGATGCGAATCTTGGTCTCATTCCTTCGACCGCCGTATCCGAACCGAAACCGGGCGCCGCATACCGCGATGAGCGCGAATTAGAGCGGCTCTTTGAACAAAGATGGCTCTCATTCATATGATCAACGATGAGCGATAGTCAGCCATTTATACGCGGGGTTTGTTTGATACGGGCCAACCGGTCGTTGGTGGATGAGCAAGACCGACGGTTGATGTGACTCGGTCGACCTAGACTTGATGTCTCAGACCGTCGCAGTCAGAGGGCAGAATGATCAGGACAAAGCCGGCTTACTGTTGGAGAAGTACGACAATGAGCCTCTCACATGGACAACCGTGGGCTGGCTGACCTTTCACAAACTGCCAACCTAAAATGCCTCGCATAGACGTCAGCGGCTCTTTGACGACCTTATTACACACTTACAGCGAGCGCTTAGCTAGGTAAACCGAATTGTTCGATCTCGACACCGTATATCTGACACCTGACACAGAGATCAGATCGAGATTCGAGGTCCTGATACACGTGTTGGGAACATTGGTCTAGCTCCGTCAAGGTACTTGCTCCAAAGGATCCAGGCTGTCAGGTTGGTGTTATCATCAATTTCCAACTGCGTCAATGTTTACTCCTAGTGGAGATCCCCTTTCTATTGTAGCATACCAAATAAACATTTTCTATGCTTTTCTTCTATTTATTTGCTTGTCCCATCGGCGCTTGTCGCAGACGCAAGTGTCCAGCCTCAAGCAAAGCAGCAAATGGAGGCGCCTATAGTGCGCAGTCAAGGGAGGCATCCGCGGGAGGCTTGGCGGCGGGTAAAGGGTATCTGCAAGAAGAGGTACAGTCAGCACCCCTGTAAATGCAACACCCTCTGGGAGCAACCCCCCTGTAATAGCAACAGTAACCCCCAAAACCCCCCTTTTTGTATGGGTAAGCGCAAATATGCAAATTGCACACAGAAAATCGAAAATTTGCTCCTAAATTTGTATAGGAAGGTGAAATTTTGGGGCGGAAAAAAAGGGTAGAAAGCGTAGGGTTAGGGTTAGTATAGTCTTATAGCGGGGGACAAAAGTTTAGGCATAGGGTTTTTTTTAGGTGGTTTTGGTAGTGCGGCCCGTGTACCCGACCCCGGTACTAGCAACCCCCCCTGTTCCAGCAACACTTGGGTCGAAATTTTAGGTGTTGCTGGAATTAGGATGTTGACTGTAGAGGTAACTGTACTGCCACCACATGCGACCGTGTATTTCCACTTTGTCGGCCAGGCGTTGTGTTGGGAGATCAGTCGTCTCCTCTTTGCCTCTTTGTCGCGTTTTTGATCTGGAAAAAGGACGGAGGAATCGAAGGTCTACGGCGCAACCTGGTGGTCTTCAATATGAGAACTTGCCCTGCAGCTGCTTGTTTGGCAGGCGAGTGAAGCAAAGGGTCCTTCGTTCCTGCCGATTCAACACCACGCCAGGTCTCGTCACAACCGGAAGGCCCAAACTTTGTCTCGCAGGATTTGTTCACAACTTCTCCGCAGTTTGCAGTCTCTTCTAGGAAATTCGTTTGACAAGATTGTCTGGGATGTATTAGCTTGCTTCATCTCATGGGCCGTGGATAAGATTAAATTACATGATGTTGCTCCCGTTTACTACGCGGGTGAGCAGTGAAGCGGTTGACATCGGACGAGCTTCAGGTTTCGAAATCGTCCCGTCAACTATGGCACGACTATCTCTACTGCCTTCCTTCTGCTTCTTTTTCTCTTCTGGGCCGTACTCTTGCCAGTACAAATTCTTTTCTCACGTTGGGAACTTCTCTTTGGCCACTACCCTGCAGTCTTGCTCTACTATCAAGCCTTTCGCACAACCGACCAAAAGGTAGCGACAACAAACCAGCAGGCAGTCTCAGCCGCAGAACAGCAAGCTTTGGCAAGTCTGAATCACACGCGTACGTTCTGCGCAAGGTCCCCTCGCCGCAAGACCATTCGCGAGTAAACGGTTGGCGAGTGTCTGGGTCGACCCAGTCTGAAAACTCCTCCACCGTCACATCTTACTCACCTGTCACTCACCGAAAGCCCAACAGGGACGGAGAGGTGTAATATTTTCACAGCCACCACAAGACCACTAGACCTGAATCACTTTTCGCCCATCTGTTTCGCTTACACCCTTGAACATGTCTACTCACGCCGATGACTCCGCCCCTTCCCGGGACGTTCCGGTGGAAGTGACCGCAGTCAGACCGTCCTCAGACAACGATAGCGCCGCCGCCCAAGATGCGGTGGACAGCAAGCCGTCGGATGGCAACATTAACCCCGCTGATGTCAAGGAGACCTTGCCCTCGACCGATGTTGCAGTGCTCAGGGAGAGGTCCTCAGACAACGATAGCGCCACTGCCCAAAGTGAGGAGGAGAGCAAGCCGTCGGATGGCAATAGTGATGCTGTCGAGGGCAAGGAGAACATGGTCTTGACCGAAGATGCAGCGTCCAAGAAGAAGAAAAAGTCCAAGAAGAGCAAGAGTCTGAAGAAGCGCGCCACAGGCTTTGAAGGTGAGTTTGACGCCTTTCTCCTGAACGATCCCAAGGCCATAGCACTAGTCCCATTTGATCGGTATATTGACATCGTTCTACTGCCAGAGTACTATTGCGATCCGCCCGTGACGCCGGCCGAGCATGAAGAGGAGAGGAATTCCATCTATCCCCCGAACCGACCCTTCGTTGACCGCATCGAGGAATGCATCCAGCGCTACCGTGCCCGTCGCCGCTTTGATAGCGCGAAAGAACAGTTATTCAGCAGGTATCTGTTTTTGGGCGGCATTGATACCAGCGCTCGCCAATTCCAGGGTACCGCCTCGCTCACCAGCCGTGACTTGGACGGTTTGGACAAGGACGACATCCGTGATATCGCGGCCAACGACTTCGTGGGGCGTAAACCTGGTATGCATGCTGCTCGCTACTATAATCCCGACGAGCCGGAGCATTGGGAGGTCGATTTCACCGGCGTGGCCGCTGGATTCTTGTTAGTTCAACTTGTATCCCCTTTTCCTGTTATCATGCTAACCTTCGCAGTTCCGAGACCATGATCCGTCTGACTACCCCCGGAGCAGCAGACTATGCGGCCGGCGTAGATGTTGTATCCAACTTCCTCAAGTACGTCGATCTTCACGACGTCTGCCCCGAGTACGCCGAGGACCTGAAGAATGCGCAAAAGGTGTGCCAGAAGGCTCGCGAAGAGATGCCTTTGCTCGTCCAGATCCTCCTCCTCCTCCCAGGTGATTTCAGTTCTGCCGCTCGTCTCTTGACCTGCGAGGACGACAATGAAAACGCCTGGGCGGCGCGTAACGAGATGGACGAGAAAACAGCCCGCCAGAAATTTGGCACTGTGCTGCCCATTCTTATGAGCTCCAAGTGCGGGTACGAAAAGGGCATCGAATTCGAAGAGCAGACTGGACTCCAGACCGTCACCAAGACCATCACTCAGCAGGCGTACGAGGTAGTGGGAATCGTTCTGCCCAACGCCGAGAGCCACCGCAAGTTCAAGTACATGAACAAGTATCTTGCTGACATCAACAAGCGCCTTGATGAAACAAACACGATCAAGCCCTGCGGCTTGCTCCAGGTGAAGCCCACCGTTATTCGCAGCGGTTGGGAGAACACGATGCATAAGACGGTAGAGGATGTCACCTACAATCTGGTGATGGAGGAGGAGATCTTGACCCTGATGAAGGTCGGCTTCAAGTTCGAGATGGACATTTGCCTGTTGAACTGCGGCGTCGGATTCATCAAGAAGTTCTTGGACGGCCATCCGACCTTTTACGAGTTTCTGCCCCAGGAGCTCATGTGGGGATACAAGGAGCCGGTGGCGAATCCCAGGCCCGGCCCGAGCATTCACAACCCTACCGGATCGTTTGAGGGCGGCGATGGCATGGGCGACTTCTTGAACGATGAACCGGAGGATGATAAGCCGGAGGATGATAAGCCGGAGAATGGTGCTACCTCAATTGATGCGGGTGGTACTGCATACGGAGATGATGATGTTGAGTGGGCGCTTTAGTTGGCCCTTTCGAATCTAGGGTCATGCACCAGCCAGATATCTACTGGAACGGACGTTCGGAAGTGCCGTCCTGAGCGAGAACACAAGGTTATATGGACGAACAGCATAAACAGGTCTTGCTACTTTCGCAGGCTGCGTGTTGCAAAAGTCCTTCTAAATTGGTGTTTGTAGGCACTCGCTGGAGACGGATAATGCTAGAGAGCTTGGGGTTGGTCTCACCGCAATGTTACATAGAATCTCGGCCGTCACACACAGGGGCTAGCTACTGACAGGAATATCACACGATTTTCCTGTTCATCAACAGCCAGAGAACTAGCACAGGTTGCTGAAAATAATGGAAAATGGATAAAACTAATGCCGCCCGAATCCCATGCTCCCTATATACCCTTACAATGATCCAACACCAGACGCACGATAATCCCATCGTCGTAAACCATGACAAAAGCAGAAAACCAAAAGAGTATAACGTGTAACTGTCCCATCGCTCCCTTGATATCCTTGCTTGACCCAACTACCATTCCTAAAACCCATTATCTCCCAAGACCTCTTTAGATACTGATCAACAATTCTCTCTCATGGATGCCACGGAGATCCGTAAAAAGGAAACCACTGCGTCGCCAAAGCCAAATGCGACGGCCACGGTTGTTGGGTTTTGCAGCACCGCTGTTCGTGACACTCGCAAGCGCACTGGCAATCGCAAGCCGCGCTCTTCCAATCCTTGAAAGAACGAGTAGCCTCGTCCGTCTTGGTAGAAGCAGAAGCAGTAACATCAACAGTGGGCGTCATCGTGTCGCCAACACCAGCGGCCGGTGCGGGCACCAGCTCCCGAGAAGAGGAAGGACCAGAACCCTAATCCTGAGTCTGAACCTTGTGATCACCCGCTACGACTTGCGCGTAACTCGGCGGGGGCGCAGCATGGTTGTCGCCGCTGCTTGGGCCGGCATGCGCAATACCCGAATCTTGAGGCGCGTGTTGTCCAGCAGTGGTGGTGCCATAGTTCATGTTGCCTTGTCGCTTGGGCTGCTGGTTCTTGTGGGCGGCTTGTTGGCAGTGATGGTGGCGACTACCACCGGTTTGGTTCTGGTCGTGGACAAAGACGTAGATTCGTTGACCACCTTCACCACGAACACCGGATTCGTTGGCGTCGTAGGCGGCGCCGTCGTAGTCGAATGGTGGGGTCGGGTTCTGTGCGATGATGTACCAGGCGTGCAGCAGGCCGGGGAGAAAGCCGAGGACGCAGAGCAGGAGGTTGATGAAGGAGTCGGCGGAGCAGATGCCGGATTTTACCCAGACTGTTTGAAAAGAGTTAGTAAATTGATGGCAAGAAAGTATCAAGAGGATGCATCTTGCAGATGGGGGGCGCATTGTTCGTTACCTACCAGGCAGAGGTGGGAAGAGGATGGCTAGGAAGCCAAGGAAGATGTCGGTGGAACACATTGTTGTACTTATGGCAAGTACCGTACAACCTGGGTCAAAGAATGCCAGGAAAGTAAAAGTCAGGCAGGAAATGCGGCACGTTTGACGATAAATAGGTATCTCGATTCTCGAAGACGAAGGTGTTGATGTTTTAGAGGCTGTTCAAGTCAAAAAACGATGTAAGACGAATGGTGGAATGCGATGGACTGATGGAGACTGCAGTGCGGAATGATGCAACCGATGGGGCTTCGTCACTGAGCGGGTCACGCGCGGAAAAGAAGCCAGGCCCTGCACCAGGAGCTTGCGTAGGTAAGCTTGCAAGGAATCCCGCCCGATTCGACCACCTGAACGACAGGGGCAAAGATGCTTTGATAGGAGCGGCATGCACACGGCGATAAAAAGAGTCAGATTTTCAGACATGCCCGTGCTTTCTTTGAAGTGATGGGTCATGATGTGTACCGTATTCTTACTGACAGAAGAAGGGCTAGTTCTAGTAGGTAGGGTTATAGTGGCCATCAAGGTTCCCTATCCCTTTAGCGGTGAAAATGTATCCTTTTTGCCAAGACCGTCTTTTGCCCAATCGGTTGGCGTTATTTCTATCCACAGATACTTCTTGGCCACGCCGATACCTGGGTTTGGCTAGTTTTTGCCCGCGCTTGGTGAAATTTTGGAAGGCCACCAAGTACTGAGTGGAAGTAGAGGGGTTTTCTTGGCAAAAGGATACATTTTCACCGCTAAAGACATCAATGACCACGACTGGGCCGTGCTCTCCTAGAGCCATGTCATTTTAGGTGGCAGCAGCTGCCTGGAGAAACGCAGAGTCACAGAGCTTATCCGGCAGGCAGGGCAGTTTCCATTCTTGGCGGACACTGCATTTTTTGGCCTTTCGCGTCCGCTACAGGGTGCTGCAATTGTCACTGTATCTCCAACATCGTCAAGGTGCCAATTTCTGGACCTCTTGCGACAACTCATCCATCCTTACAAACCCCCCCGCCCCATCGACCGGGAGCTGCTGGTTCCTATATCGAGACGTCTTTCCCTTAACCTTTACAACCGACGATAATTCCGGGAAATCCAAACACGAAAGCAACACAATATTGAAGCCACCGGGCAGCCACCGCGATGGACGACTTGGAGAGCCTCGAGCTTCTGTCGCTCGTGTCCAAGGTCACGTCCGAGTTGCAGAACCACTTGGGAGTTAGCGAAAAGACTCTCGCCGAGTTCATCATCGCCCAACGAACAGAATGCGGGTCATTTGATGAGTTCAAGCAGAAGCTGGCCACACTCGGCGCCGACTTTCCGCCCAGTTTGGTGGAGAGTATCGATAGACTTGTCCTGACCTTGCACCCAAAGTTCAAGGGCCAAAACCACGGACAGTTTCGCATCGAAGAAAACGAGAAGCACGGCCAGTCTTCTGAGGAAAAGACAAAGGTGTTTAAGGGTCTGTCCATCCCGGACAAGGAGGTAGATGTCATTGACGACACCCTGGCATTACTTGAGAGCCTCGAACCCAAGAGAGCGGAGAAAGAACGAACTAGGAAACGAAGCCGTACCCCCGAGCGCGACGATTACGCAAACGACTACGGGAAGAGGAAGCGCAAGGAGCGATACAGGTCGAGATCGAGGTCAAGGTCCAGGTCCAGGTCAATTTCGCCACCAAGAGGCCGACGAAAGGGTCGATACGACGATGAATACGATGGTGATTTCCGGCGGCCGCCCCCGCGCGAGACCGACGAGGCCCCGATTCTATACAAGGTTTACGAAGGTCATGTCACAGGAATCAAGGACTTTGGTGCCTTTGTCAACCTGCATGGCGTCAGGGGCAAGGTCGACGGCTTGGTTCACATTTCCGCTTTCGGTCAGCGTGTCAACCACCCTTCGGATCTCCTGTCCAAGGGCCAGGAAATCAAGGTCAAAGTCGTCAAGCTCGAAGGAGGCAGGGTAGGCTTATCCATGAAGGACGTAGACCAAGAGACGGGCATGGATCTTGCACCGCAGTTGAGGATAGGTTCGGGCGCCAATATGGAGGCAATCGGCGGGAGAGGAGGAGGAGGACATGACACTAAAAGTGTTGTTACCAATGGGTTTGAAGACAAGGGAACATTCCAAGCGACGGCAAATGCCAGGCAGCACAAAAAGAGGATGACGTCCCCGGAAAGATGGGAGATTCGTCAAATGATTGCGGCAGGCATTGCAAAGGCGTCCGATTACCCAGAACTTGAAGAGGACTACCAGGCAACCCTCAAAGGCGAGGGACAGATGGACCTCGAGGAGGATGTCGATATTGAGGTTCGAGATGAGGAGCCGCCATTCCTGGCTGGACAGACCAAACAGTCTCTCGAGCTGTCACCCATCCGCGTTGTCAAGGCTCCTGACGGGTCACTTAACCGCGCCGCCATGGCAGGTACCAATCTCGCCAAGGAACGGAAGGAGCTGCGACAGCAGGAAACTGAAGCCAAGAAGGCGGAGGAGAAGAAAGTTGACTTGTCCTCCCAATGGCAAGATCCTATGGCCAACCCGGAGACCAGAAAGTTTGCTAGTGATTTGCGCAAAAGCGCTCAAGCGGCACCAGCGGCTCCTGATGCTGTTCCCGAGTGGAAGAGGGCCGTTGCGCCCAAGGAGGTATCGCTAGGCAGGCGCACCAACATGAGCATTAAGGAGCAACGAGAGTCTCTCCCCGTCTTTGTCTTCAGAGAACAACTGATCAAGGCTGTGAGGGAGAACCAGGTCCTGATTGTTGTCGGCGAGACGGGATCCGGGAAAACCACACAGCTTACTCAGTACCTGGCTGAAGCCGGTTTTACCAACAATGGTATGATTGGATGTACCCAGCCTCGTCGCGTCGCCGCCGTTTCCGTTGCAAAACGTGTTTCCGAGGAAGTTGGTTGCCAGCTCGGTCAAGAGGTCGGTTATACGATCAGATTCGAGGACGTCACCAGCCCGGCAACCAAGATCAAGTACATGACCGACGGTATGCTTCAGAGAGAGATCTTGATCGACCCCGATCTCAAACGGTACTCGGTTATTATGCTTGACGAGGCTCACGAACGTACCATCGCCACCGATGTGCTCTTCGCCCTGTTGAAAAAGACCATGAAGAGAAGGGAGGACCTCAAGGTTATCGTCACCAGTGCCACCTTGGATGCCGACAAGTTTAGCGAGTACTTCAACCAATGTCCTATCTTTACCATCCCTGGTCGCACATTCCCTGTTGAGATTCTCTACTCCCGTGAGCCAGAATCAGACTACTTGGATGCCGCCCTCACCACCGTCATGCAAATCCACCTTAGCGAGCCGATGGGTGATATCCTCCTGTTCTTGACAGGACAGGAAGAAATCGACACTGCTTGCGAAATTCTGTACGAACGGATGAAAGCCTTGGGTCCTAACGTTCCCGAGCTTCTCATCCTGCCCGTTTACTCTGCCCTTCCTAGTGAGATGCAGAGTAGGATTTTCGATCCAGCGCCGCCAGGCAGCCGAAAGGTCGTCATTGCCACCAACATCGCCGAGACATCCATCACGATCGACCATATTTACTACGTTGTTGATCCAGGCTTCGTCAAGCAGAACGCCTATGACCCCAAACTTGGCATGGACTCGTTGGTGGTCACTCCTATTTCCCAGGCTCAGGCCAACCAGAGAGCCGGCCGTGCCGGAAGAACTGGACCAGGAAAGTGCTTCCGCCTGTATACGGAAGCCGCCTACCAGTCTGAAATGTTGCCTACCACAATCCCCGAAATTCAGCGCCAGAATTTGTCCAACACCATCCTTATGCTGAAGGCCATGGGTATCAATGACCTTCTCCGGTTCGACTTTATGGATCCGCCTCCCGTTAATACTATGCTTACAGCCTTGGAAGAACTCTACGCCCTCGCTGCATTGGACGACGAAGGTCTTCTGACGCGTCTTGGAAGAAAGATGGCCGATTTCCCAATGGAGCCAGCCCTTGCCAAGGTTCTTATTGCATCTGTTGAGAAGGGCTGTTCCGACGAGATGGTGACGATTGTTGCCATGCTCAACCTTCCCAACGTCTTCTATCGTCCCAAGGAGAAACAAGCCCAGGCTGACCAGAAGAAGGCCAAATTTCATGATCCTCATGGTGATCATCTGACCCTCCTCAACGTCTACAATTCCTGGAAGAACAACGGGTATGCGAACCCTTGGTGTTTCGAGAACTTCATCCAGGCACGTTCCATGCGGCGCGCCAAAGATGTGCGTGATCAGATCGTCAAGATTATGGACCGCCATAGGCACCCCGTCATCAGCTGCGGTCGTGATACCAACAAGGTCCGGCAAGCCCTTTGCGCCGGTTTCTTCCGCAATGCGGCTCGCAAGGACCCGCAAGAAGGTTACAAGACCTTGATCGAAGGCACGCCTGTTTATCTGCATCCCAGCTCGGCGCTCTTCGGCAAGCAAGCTGAGTGGGTCGTCTATCATACCTTGGTCTTGACGACCCGTGAGTACATGCACTACACGACCAGTATCGAGCCGAAGTGGCTGGTGGAGGCGGCACCAACCTTCTTCAAGATGGCGCCGACAGATAAGCTATCGAAGCGGAAGAAGGCCGAACGGATTGAGCCGCTGTACAACAAGTATGCCGGCGCGGATGATTGGCGTCTTAGTGCGCAGAGAAGAGGTGGACGTGGTGGTGGCGGTGGTGGTACTTGGGGTTAAGTTGTCAACTTGCTGGGTTGCATCGGTTGGTTAAGAATGGTTATATAAGCAAGCCCATTTTGAACATGTTAGTCACCCAAAATCTGAAGATAGAGAAGATACCCTTTTGTTGCTCTCACAGTGATGAACAGTCGCAGATTTGCACGGAATATCGAAAAACACTTTTCGTATTTTAACACTATGACAGCTGAACTGGTCGATTCCAAATGGAGAATCAACCCAGGTGTAACAAATCTCCGGAACCAAAATGTCTGGACGAAGGGGGTTGACGCAAGGGATATCACTGATTCATTATCGGACGGCTGTGGAGGAGCTTGAGATCACATATACCCGATAGCATCGTACAGTTGGTTGTATGGCGTGCAACCTGAGATGATGTCGGCTGTCGAATGTACCACAATTCTTGGCATCATCGATATCGAGTCCAGGAGTCCAGACTGAGGACCAGTCGCTTGCCTCACTATCTCGATGCTTGGCACTGAAGGCTACCAGAACATTTTCCGTATCATGTGCCTGTGGAGAGTTCACAATACGATACGGCCATGGCGACAGAGATTCCAGGAACACCGACCCGAACGCGGTGCCGCGGTAGATCGGCCGGTGGACCAGTTCGTCCGATATCTCCGCGCATCATTTTCAACGTCAAGAGCGAACTGTCGATTTTCGTCTTGTTCTCACCATCCCTCACCACAATAAAAGCTCTTATGTCTAACATAACATGGAGGATCCAGTTACATTGAACGCGTTAACGGCGTCAAGTCTCACCAACCTCAGATTTCGGGTACACCGAGTTTTGAGACACGACCGGGACATCGCCATGACCGCATCTCCAATATGCACAGTTGTGCACGTTTCTCCCCTTACAGAAACAGGCGCTCAAGAACCGTTGTGGCGCTAGGACATTTGGCTGGTTTCACCGATCTGGGACGACCGAGATCGACATCTTGCGTCGTCCGATGACAGCTGGTGCTTCACGAAGTCACGGGCAGGATGAGTCCGCGTTGCATTCCTTGTTGCAGTTACAAGCATACAGGACTCAAGCAACATGCCGGGCTTTCTGTCTTCCCCTCGTGTCCCTGCGAGTTGGTACTTGGACCACGCGTTGGAATGGAATGCTTTCAGCAGCACTTCCATCCTGGCCGCTTCTCTGTTACCTCGTCTCGTCTCGTTGCTCGTATCCAGAAGAAACCGACATACAACTTGAGGATTCGAGTCAACATCAATAAATTCTACCCATGTCTCCATACCCGGTATAATGCGAACTATAGCTATCACGGCTCTTCTGGTCGTCGCCCACCAGGCCTGGGCAGCTCTCCAAGTTGACCTAAACTCTCCAGGTACATCCCAACCTACCAATCTCTTGTTCATCCATAGAACACATCACAGATTACTAACAACACCCCGTGCTACTTCCACCAGAATCCATCAAACGCGCCGCCTCCCTCGTCGCCTCCGACCTCCTAACCTACTACCATGGCTCCGAGCCCGGCCAAACGCCCGGCATTCTCCCCGGCCCTCCCCCCGCCGGCGACTACTACTGGTGGGAATCCGGCGCTCTTTGGGGCACGCTAATGGACTACTGGCACTACACGGGCGACTCGACCTACAACGAGCTGATCACCTCCTCCATGCTGTTCCACACGGGTCCGCCGCTCAACGCCTACATGCCCGAGAACTACACCATATCGATGGGCAACGACGACCAAGGGTTCTGGGGCCTCTCTGCCATGCTCGCGGCCGAGACCGGCTTTCCTGACCCCCCGGCTGATGAACCGCAGTGGTTGCAGCTTGCTCAGGCGGTGTTCCACACCCAGGCGGACCCGGGACGGCATGACACGGTGTGTGGCGGTGGGCTGAGGTGGCAGATTCCGATGTCGAATATTGGATATGACTATAAGAATTCGATTAGCAACGGTAAGCAAGTCTTGACTTTAGTGTTTTTCTACGGTGCCCACGTCTAACGATGATATGTCTATCTGTTTAGGTATCTTCTTCAACCTCGGCGCCCGACTCGCTCGGTACACGGGAAACGAAACGTACGCCCACCACGCGCGGAAGACGTGGGACTGGATGATGGCCGTCGGGCTGATGACTGAGGACGGGGATGTATACGATGGAGCGCACACGGGTGTGAATTGTACAGACGTCTTCAAAGCGCAGTTCTCCTACAACGCAGCCATCTTCTTACAAGGAGCAGCATTCATGTATAGCTTTGTAAGTTCTTTTCTTCTTTTCCTCCCCTTCAACCCTTCTATCCCCGAGAAAACCAGATCCTGACTGACTGGATGTTAAAACAGACAACCGGCGAAGAACAATCCCTCTGGGCACACCGCGTACAAGCCCTCCTCGACCGAACCACCTCCTTCTTCTTCCGCATCGGCCCCATCATCGAGCTCTCCTGCGAGACCCCCGCCGCCATCATTTGCAAGACCGACATGTTGTCGTTTAAAGGGTACACGCACCGGTGGATGGCATCCACCGCGCAGCTCGCGCCCTTTACGCGCGACACCATCATGCGGGTGCTTCGTAACTCTACGGTGGCGGCCGTCAACTCGTGCCGCGGCCCTCTCCACAACGGCCGAGCGTGTGGGTTCCGCTGGACGACGGGCGGGTATGATGGGTTGACGGGGGCTGGGCAGGAGATGAATGTTTTGGCGGCTTTGTCGTCGTTGCTGGCCTTTCATGAAGAAGAGGGGTTGGATGGTAAAACGGGTAAAGGGGCGCCTCTGACGGGAGAGACGGGGGGAACGAGTAAAGGCGATCCACACGCGGGGACAGGGAAGGGAGGGGTTGATCCGACGCAGCTGGGGGAGGTGACCACGGGGGATAGAGTGGGGGCGTGGGTCTTGACGGTATTTACGCTGGGAACGATTGTTGCGGCTTTTGTGTTGATGGGTACGGGGCGGTTTGAGGACAGAGAGGGGATGGCTGCGGCTGTGGAGAACAATCAAGAGAAAAAGAAGGAGTTGTCGATTTGGTACAAGATTGCCAGGGAGGTTATTTTCAGGCATCAGGGCTAAAGCTGTCTTTGTAGCTAGTGCGATGGTTTGAAAATGCTTAGTCACCTACCCAACGTTGGAAGTTATCATAGTGAAAGGCTGTGTGGTACTGGAACCCAAGCAGTGATTCAGTCCATGTCGTTCTATGCCAATATGGACACATCGTCCAAGCTGGGGCTTATAGATTTGCCTGACCGAAAGTGACCTGAAGGGCGACACCACCTGCTCCGTTGTTCTTGGATACCTCCATCCACAGAGATACAATAGAGCGAGTTCCTCATCCAGCCTAACCGTCCTGATACTATGTGGCAGGTCGAGGCTGTGCTGGCAGTCTCAAATATGGTACCCGCCACACTTGACCTTCTGCGGGTTGTGAAGGGGGGGTGCAGCTCCATCCGTACTCATTAGACCAGTCGTATTTCTAGGCTATCAAGCCCCTTTCACAGCCCCGGTCATGATCAAGCCGAAACTTTGAGCATCCTGGGACGACCACATGAAGCCTCTGAAGCGTCATCTGGCAAATCATCATGATCATCATGAAAGTTAATGCTGTTCCGTTGATGTGCATCCAGGTGTCATGCGCATGCACATCTTATCATCATAAGGAACCAACATATTGCCGTGATCAATCTCTGTCACTAACTGGATCTGTGGCGTGTCAAATCCTGGGCGTTCATCACACTCTACGCAAATGAACTTGGGGTTAATATTAATGATCATCTCGCTCGCAAGTTTGGCGCGATTCTCGAGTCGAGCTTCTCCGACCACCCGCGAGCCGCCGTTGTCGTAGTGAAAGATGATTCCCGAACGGACACGTCGTTTGAGGAGGAGTCCCGGATGCGAGGGATAGAAAAACCATCTCGGCCCCTACCCGTGCATTTTCACACCAAAACCTACCTTGGATCTGGGACACGCCTACACCTCCAGACCTACGTCTAAGGTCGGGTATTAGGTCATCCCCGTTGGAAGTCCGAGTTTGGTTGAAGGCTAAGTATTCGAATTCATATTGAAGTTTATTGTCAAAAATGAAAGCGTAAGCTTACGAATACGAAGAAATAAAGAACTACTTCATTAACTACCTACTTGGCTACTGAGCCATTTGGCTGTTTCTAAAGGGAAGGGCTGGTTGTTTTGGTGTTTAAAAGGGAAGTGCGATGTTTGGGGAGGAAGGTGAGACCTTCAGACTTGGACTTTGAGAAGTTTTCGGATTCGGACCCAACCTAGCTCTAAAACCATTACCCCCTATAAGAAAGATGTGTTGGATATTAACCATAATCAATGTCTGGAAATAGATTATCCCACTACTGTTGCTTCTCCTGTCTGTATATATGCGTATAAGTCCCCTGGAAATTGGGATCATTGCAGAGAAAAGCGCCGTACTGTGTAGCTGCCACGCTATGGAGCTCACGGGTAGCATCCTCGTTGGATACTTTAGGTTGCCCATACCAGGGATGTGTGTGTGATCGTTGTCGCTGACAAGAGGGAGGGCGGTGGTGGCCTTGAAGGCGGCCAGAGCTGTGAGGATGGTGATGAGCTGCATGTTTCTTTTCTTTCTTTTTTAGACTGCATTTTGGAGTTTCACACACATCGAAGGTGTACTAGCACCTCCGGAGCAGGTTCCTGCCATAATAGGAATGTTACATACGACTTCAGGAGCCTGTGTGGGTGCTGGTGCCCTTGGTAAGTTCAAGGCTCTATAGATGAACGATCTTGTTCTCACATCAGCTGAGGGCAACATGAACTGCTGGACAGCTTGGAAACCCTCATTCACCCTGATAACGCCCAATCTGCCTTGGAGAACCAAGCAATAAAGCAAAAAGCCAAAGTGGGCTTCACCACATACTTGATGAGCCTTCGACTTCCACTGAGAGCTCTATAGTGTCATGAAACTGACTGGCACTTGACTAAGGAACTGAGATCTGGAAGAGAAAAATAGCCCATGTTAAGTAAGCCTTCAACTGGCATCCCATGCGGCAGAAAACAGTAAGCGGCATGCATACACACTACGGGGAACGATATGTTGTTACCTCTTTGGGGTTGTTGCAACACCGGCGAAGACTCGTGACCGGAACATTTGCATGCCCAGCCGTATGGCAAGTGTTCGATGTGTTGTTTCATCACCTTGAGCTGGCCGCTATGGCGGGTGCTGCCGGTGCTGGGACTTTCCTCTAGCCCAGGGGGGATGTGCCTCAACCCCCAATGGAAATCTCCTTTATTCAACAATTGACGAAATAACAATGTATTGTGATCTACATCGTTTCCAAAGAACTTGCCGTCTTTGTTTGTTCGGTGTCTTTCAAGACAATGAGGAGCATGCCGAAACCTAGTTGAGTTCTTTGTCAGGCGCGGTCTTTCTGGTCGAGGTAGCTAGTTGAGACTTATACTGGACACTAACCCATTAAAGTTGCCTCGCACGACCGAGTCACAGCAGCGTAAAGCTCCCCATCGCAGTCGTGATATAAGGGAGATAATGCGATCTGGTGTTTGGGCAACTGAGCTTCTTGGGCACGGCAGAGTGAGGGTGAAGGCTGGACGTACTCATCAGTAAAAGAGCCTTGAAACTTGGGCCCATGGAAAAAGGGGCGACTTACTCGTAACTCTCGTTACTCCTATGACGTCTTTGCCCGTTCAAGCTTCAGATGTAAAAGATTAAACATCAAGTTCGTAGACTTGCTCGTCCCATGTCCTTAGAACCGACCGTCTAGCTGTCTTTGACACGGGAAGGCCTTCAGATTTCTCGACGACAACAGTACCTCTAGTGATGATATCTTTTAACGGTTCCAATCTAAAAATACCGTCGGCACACAGGCCTCTTTGTCTTCGTTTCCAAGAAAACACAATGTTTCCATTGTCTTTATTGTCAACAAGCTCGACAAGCTCTCGACAAGCCGATTGACAAAGACAAAAAAAGAAGCTCACAGCAGCAAAGACCGAAGCATGTCTGTATAAATCCTGTAGACGCCGCGCTCGCATAAGGGGCGGGAGCCGCCCCTGGACAGGCATTGTTTGAACAGTAACAGAACCAGATCATACCCAAGAAGCAAGCTTAGAGTGAGTGAACAACACCATTGAGACTTGAACAGCAGTCAGCAAACAACACAACGTCAATCAACGAAACGCCAAATACACACACACAAACACACCAAAAAGGAGAAGGCTTACGCTTCCGTATTCTTTCTCCAGGAGAGCATAGCTAAGGTAGCTAGGTAACTTACTAGCTCCCAAAGAAAAACCAAAGAGACTGCAGACACTCGAAGGAAGCCAGTCTAGCCCAAGCAGCAACATGGACGGTGACCAACCACCCCCGCCCAGGCCACGGGGACGTCCAAGAAAAGACGCCCTCAGGGATCCACAACATAGGCCTAGAACTTGGGGCGACCCGAACCTCCCACGTCGTCAGACTCGCGCCCAACGTCTTCAACAATTGAACGATGGAGACGTCCCCCTTTATGAGCTTGGAGATGATGGGCAGGCACGGCTGAACAATAGAGACCAACTTCGCATTCGGAATCTTCAACTGTTGGCCGATGGGAACATCCCGCAACTAGGACTGGGAGATAATGGAGAGGTAGCAGTGTTAAATCCAGGGCAGCAAGCCGAGCAACAACCAGCACCGCCGCCAGAGCCTCAGCCGGAGCCGGAGGAGGGAGAAGGCCAGGAGGCCGAGGCAGGTTCAGGATCCGACGAAGACCCGGAACGGCGGGGTAGAGGTTCGAATCAAGATGGAGATGGAGGTGCTGATTCCAGCGACAGCAGTTCAGACTCCGAAGAAGACTCAGAACCAGAGCCAGAGCCAGAGCCAGCTCACCCCCGAACACCAAGTCCCCGTCCTCAAACGCCTCCCCAATCACTACCAGGGTATATCACTCACGGGTCATCTCCCGCCCAACCTCAACTCCCACAAACCCCACCCCAACAACTCGGTTTTGCGGCGGTCAATATCAATAACCTGCCCCCCGGCGTCGAAATATCACCCGGTGACTCCGCTATCGACGTCCGGTCTCCCGAACCTGAACCTGAACAGCCACTCCCGCCAGTACCGTTATTTAGTCCGAATCTGAATCAGGCATGGGATCAAGTAGATGACCATGACTTGGATCTAGAAGACGATGATTCGGAAGATGGAATTTTTGGCCTGGGCCATGGAACGCCAGGGCCGGGAATGCCTGGTTATGTTAACCCGCAGCCAGTGTCGCCTTTGCAGCTATATGCGGGGGCAAACTGGGCTGGGGAGGGCAATGATAGTCCTCCACGGCATTATCCTGTCCCAGCTGGGTTTGTACCGGGGGGTTGGGGTGGCAGCTTTGTCAATATGGGGCAGCAGCAGGGACCTCAAGCTGTCTCTCCGGTTGCTAATGATGCAGGAAATCGGGCAGAGGAGGCCCCTGGTCTTAGTTATAATGGAGCGAACGTGCAAGAGGGACCGTTGAACAATCATGGCAATACGGATGAGGAGGAAAGTTCTGGTGACGAGAGTGAAGGTGCAGCTGCCGCACGTTATGGAGAAGAACCGTCTGAGAGTTCGTCGTCGTCGTCGTCTTCGTCAGACGAAGGGGATAAAGATGCAGCTGGTGGGCATGACCAAGGAGAATCGTCTGACAGTTCATCGTCATCGTCTTCTTCATCATCGTCGTCGTCATCATCGTCAGATGATAGCGAAGACCCCCCAGAGGGGGGTAACCAGTACGATCACCACCCCATCGAAGGTGAATGGTACTTGAATGATAGTGAAGAGGAGCGTGATGATGATGATGAGGACGAGCAAGAGTTGCCGCAGTTGCCGCCGTTGAATGATCCGGGGCAACAACCACAGCAGGAACAGGAACCTGCTCCAGCCGGCGAGGAGCCAAGACCACCTAGGTCTAGTTCGCTTCCCGATTTCGACGACGAGCAATGGGAACGAGAGGAACAGGAACTGCAGCGCCGTAACCGAAGGAGCAGCCCGCTTCGTTGGTTCGAGAGGGGCCACGCGGTACGGCGCCAGCCTCTGGGTGACCTCGCGATACTGCCCGAACGCCTCCAGGGCCACGACTCTGTGGAGAATAACGCCCTCCGCTGGTCCAGGCCCTCTCTCGACTTTGGCAGATATAGCCGTGCACCGGCACTGCCGTCAGATTTTAGCTCTGAGGAAGATTGGGATGAATATCCCGAGGATGAAGAGGAGTCGAACAAGTCTGGTTGCACCGGCTCATCATCAACATCGAAGTCTGGGGGCTCGTCCGATAGTGACGACGAGCTCCCTCCCGTTGCTATGCCTGTGAATGGCACGAAAGTTAGCTCTCAAGGTTCTTCTTCTGTGGGACGATCCTCGCCCATTCACCAACGATCAACTCCTCCATCTTCTCCGCCCCCTCGCCAACCTACTACCCCTTGTCCTTCCTCTCCCAAAAGAAACCGCAAGAAGGGAAGGCCCGTTCCATATGGCCTGAATCTTGCAATCGAACCCCAAGAGACAGGGCGGACCGACTGGTGGCGCGATCTCGAACTCGCCGACGACATGGCCGCTCGAACAGCGCGCTCCAATGCGCCTCCTCCGTCGGCTGGTATTACTACCGCCACGAACACTAAGCTAGGCCAACAACCCCCGAACACAAGCAAAGACACCCCCAAAGAGCAACAGCAACAACGCCCAACAACCCCCATTCGCAAGCCCTCCCTCCGCCGCAACAGCGCCGGTCCCTTCCACCAAAGCGAATACCCCTCCACCACCGTCTTCCGCGAAGACTTCACCTTCGTTCCCCGAGATGGCCGTCGCTCAGGTCCCAGCAGCGTCTCGGGCGATGACGGCGGTAGTTACAGAACCATGCCCGACTACATGGGGCAAGGCGACCAGGAGATCAGCCCGCAGACCAAGAACCCGCCCAAGGTTCCTCAGACAGGCCACGTCGTACCCGGCACTCGCGAGGCGAGGGTGCAAGTTGGTGGTAGAGGGTTTCCTCAGGTTCACAAAGATAAGGGGGTTAAGGTATGTGATCCGGGTGAGGCCTCGGAGTCTTCGAGCGAGGAGGATGAATCCTTGAGCGGGGGAAAAATGACCCCGACCAATCGTCGACGTTCAGGACTCAACTGTCCCGCCTTTTCGACAGAGAGTTACTTGCAGAGGCAGCAGCAGCAGCAGCGGCAGCGGGAGGATGAGCGTCGACAAGAAGCTGAAGAGCGAGCCGGAACATATTACCAATACAACCCGCGGTACGACGAGGGTTATACTGGTGGGCTCACGGGCAGTGCCATACCTGCGTGGATGAGTGGCGCCGCCGGGGAGACGGATATTTCATCGCTTCCCAGGACTTCGTGGATCAGTCAGGCGTCGTTGACTGACAGCTCCTCCCTCGCTAAAACGTCCTCTTCCACTTCTGCAAAGCGAAGTATTCTTTCCATCTCGGATTATGATGACGATGATTCGGATGAGTCCATCGGCAGATTGTCAAAGAGGGTTCGCTCATTTCCTGACCCTGTCTCTCCGAAACGACCACGCCCTTCTGATGAGGACGAAGCGGGGGAGGGTCGTTCCAGCAAGCGGCCTTGTACGGAGCCACCTACTACTGCCTTGGGCGCCAACTTTGTGGGTTTCGCCGGCCAGCAAGCAGATGCAGAAGATGCGCAGGACTCTGATATGTACGACCCAGCGAAGATTGAGAGCGAGGAGTACGATCCAAGGACAGTTGGACTGCCTCGACTTCATGGCAGCCAGGGTTCGAGGCTCAGAGCGAGTAGTGTCGCTGGGGTGGCCCAGAGTCGCCATCGATCGACCGAGTATGACCCGGTAACTGAACGGGAGGAGGAAGGGTATGATCCCAAGCATCCTTCTCCTTGAGCTCGTCACCCTCATCCGGAGCCACAACCAGTGGTGAAGATAACGACAAAGACCTGAGACTTAGCGGAGGCTTTTGCTGCCAGGGAGGGCGTGATCAGCAGATCGGGCTGTTGGACTGGGGACTCTTTTGGAGTGATTGGGTAGTCGCCATCGACTGCTTCGATAGCAACACAAAGAGGTAGCGTACGTGGAAAAAAGGAAGTCATGATAAGAGGTGTGGTTTGAAGAAGAAGACAGAACAGAAATAGATAGAGAGCGTGATGCAGTGAGGCATGTCCTGCAGTTTCACGTCAGCATAAGATGGGGGTCCAGAAGGAATTAAAGGTTATGGGAAGATAGTAGAAGGTATTTCTGGTGTTATTGATGGGTGCAATATGTGATTCCGCTGGCCGGATGGAGAGAAACGCACCTTGTTTTTTTTTTTTTGTTTTTTTTTTGTTCTGTGCATATTTGGATATAGTCATGATATTGGATGTTCTGTCACCTCGTTGTACAATCGCCTGTCGCCTGTGTATGGACTTGCCTCGCATTCTTTTCCATGTCTCCCTTGGGTATCTCATTGTTGACCACGTTGCTTGGGCATAAGCCTTTGTGGTCGGACTCGGCCTTGGTGTTTTCAAGGGAGTGCGAGTCCAACTCACCTGCTCGTCCACCTCCTTCAGACAACCTTAATGGTGGTCTCCTCGGTAATCCGGCCATGCAGCCTCAAAGGCCCATATCCTCATCACTATCCTCATCCCCATCGCCACCATACTCCCCACCCCTCCTGGCCTCCTCTTCCTCCTCCCTCCTCGTCGCCTCAGCACTAGCTCCGATCTTCCTCACGCCGTCCACTAAGCCCGCCAAAAAGGCTCTGTTTTCAGCCAACTCCATAGCGCCCACACCACGCAGCGTCAACCAGGCATCACCAAACCCTTCCAACGCCGATGTACTGCTGCGCATCTTGGCAGCACGCACCTCTACCAGATCCCGCAGGAGTGAGCGCACCTCGCCGGCCGGGGCGGGCATATCATCGCCGGCGTGCGTGAGCAAGGCCTCAGCAACCTCTAGCCAGTGGTATGGGAGGTATCCGGCGGGGGACTCGGCGACGTTGGAGGGGAGGAAGGGCGGAGATAAGATGGAGTTCGGATCTTGTTGTTGTTGGGGGTCTTGTGTTTGCGAAAAGTCATCGAGATAGCTGGCGTGGTGGTTTAGCCGGCGAGCGGTGCCGGGCTGGGAGTACAGAGCGCGCGAGGGAGGGGGTGGTGGCGCGGAGAAGGCTTCGGGGTCTTCTTTTGTTTCGCGGTGGATGATCTCGGCGAGGGAGGCCGGGTGCATCCATGCTGGAGGGACGATGTTGGCGCGGCGCTGCTTCTTGAGGAGGAGGGCGAGCCAGAGGGGCAGTTGGGCGCGGTGGGGAGGACGGAGTTGTGGTGTTCTTCCCTGTTGTATCAGTAAGTCAATTGGTGTCATTGGGACAAGGCGAGGATAAAGATAACATACACCAAGTAGATCGATGGTGTCCAGGCGCTGACGTGGGACAACGGTTACCATTTCCATCTCGGCGAGGAAGGCGACCTCATTCTGGGTCAGCCCTGGGGGCAGTGGGAGCGCCATTGTGTTTTCCGTGGTTGTGTGGCTAGGTCGTAAAACAGGCTATCACCTCATTTTCGCTCGGTTTCAGCGTCCGCTGGTCGAGTGGTGAAGGCGTCGAGATATTCTGGCGTAAACGATGGTGTTGAGGAGACCAACCCGCACCTCAGTGGGAGACCAGAATTCGCGGGGCACATCTGTGCCCACTTCAGTTTTATACAGTGCATCTCACAGGGCTGCAAGGGATGGTTACAGGGACAGGGACCCTCCCGTCACTGCTCCATGCACCTTCAGCGGGTCAGTTGTAGACTCCACATTTCGCCATCCCTTCCCCTAGGACTGGGCCAGTTTATTGGGGTTAGGGTTCTGCGTGTACATTCAGGTACGTCTGCACCGTCGAACATCACGACGTTCAATATGGCATATGTAAGGTAAGATTACGCTTCAGTTATGGAGCGAAACGGATCAATGAGATATCTACACACCTAGGAAGGTTGATGAGAGGTCTCGAGTTAACGAATAAACCAGTATACCTAGGTAACCATGTCATGACTTCGGAAACTATCCAAAATAAACCAGATGCGCCGTCGCTAGATAACCAGGAAGTCGAAAATAAACCATCGAGAAAGAAAAAAATGAATATTGTGTTTGCAACAACAACAACAACCAGGTGAAGAGGTCAGTTTTTGTTACTCCTCCTCTTTACCTGTTTTGCCAGTCCATGTCTCCGTTGACCGTGACGCACGAGATGGTCTTTCCTAGCAAAGTCCATTGGGCAATGCGGGCAAGGGAACCGCTTGACGGAAAGGGCGTATTCCTCTGCTTGGTCCTTGTGCTGAGCTATGACATGTCTGTCCAGCTCTGCCTGGTAGGCATGCCCCTTAGCGCAAATCGAACACTTTACTGGCTTTTCCTTTCTCCGTCGACGTCGGCTGTCATCGACGGCGTTAGTGAGCGGACTAGGAGCAAACGAGTCAGCTTAACCTGGGTTTTACTTACGCAGACAACTTGGGACTGTGAGCTGAATGATCTGTTGGTGTTGGGTGGTTCTGAGCTTGTCCATAGGACGACTCTGGGTGTGCTTGAGGATCCTCGGGTAGTGGGCCGTCCATAAGCACAACTGGCAAGCCTGGCACCGCGTTGGTGAACACAGCCGGAGCCTGCAAATTCTGAAGCTGCAATCCATTCGTGGAAGCATCTCTGTGGTTGAGTGGCATGTATGGGAGAGGCATGCTTGGCGGTGTCTCTAGAAACCCAACAGAAGAAGGTGAGTCTTGAGATGGTATGGGCGAAAATCGGAAAGAGGCAGATTGAGAGTTAGTCGGGGAACCAGATGGAAAGAAGTGAGCTTGCTGTTCGTATGTCGGAAGATTCGCTGCAAGATTATTGTAATCTTCCAAGGTCAGATAAGGGTCGATTGCTGGCTCAATAGTGCGTGATGTTTGTTGGAATGTGCCGGACGGAAGCATGAGAGCTTGGGCTTGGGATATGGAAGGGTTTTCGTTGAAGAGGCAGAAATCCACTTCTCCAAGTCCCCCGGGGAGTGACCACAAGCTACCATCAGTCCACTCCCACTGTTCGTCACCCCAAGCCCACAAGGCTTCCCCGGAGAACATCTCTGATGAGGCACAGTGCATGTGCTGTTGATTCATGATGACAATCACCAAGCCAGAATCCGAAGCTCGGAGACTTGCGTTGGGGTTGTACAAGCGGTGTTGTTAGTGGTTTTGATGTAGCGCTGTTAATATGTTTATTGTTCGCAGTCCGAGGCTTTACGGATGCAGTGTTGACCTTTTTTCGACATATCAAGGTCACGCAATCTTTACGAATCCAATTGGTTAGCTACTCGTCTCGAAGCCTCTCCCAATTCTTTTGCGAAATTTGCATACCTGGTCCAAGAAAAAACGCGGGCTTATTTTCCTCCATCATCTCTTCCCTTTTGTCCCGTTGTGTCACCACCAACCGACAATCTCGCTTTTCCAGAGAGCCATGTCGTTCCCACAACCAATTCTCGCTTTGAAGTTGATGATAGTGTACTATCCTCTGCCATACTCACAAGGCTTCTGACTGCGAGCACGGAGGCCCGACAATCTCCATTGTGAGTGACCGAGGAGTCATACGTTCTCATTGCGTTCGCCGGAGATGGTTGGAGTCCGAATGACCCCCGAAGAGCAGATGTTCGAAGTCGTGTAGACATGTGTATCTGGGGAGTCTGCGAAATCCGACGTCTGGTTAATCTCCTTGCACTATGGATTGCAGGTGATGTTTGTACGTACAAAGCGGTCAGGGAAGAAGACAATTTGCCTGGCTCGATGGCCCATGGTGTTTTTTTTGGCGCCGCACAGTAAGTCGAATTGGGAATAGCTGCTGTCTGAGAGAGGCGACATACAAGTCGTTGGTTACCCTCTCTCAGACAGCAGATATTCCCTATTCGACTTGCCGTGCGAGCCTTTTCTTTTCCCGGGGAAGCGGGAGCTTGTTGCTGTTGTGGTAGTGTCGCTAGAAGTGGGGGGTTTTGAGGGATGCGTGACCTCCACAAGCAGCGTCGACAACCCCGGGAAGAAGAGAGAGAGAAGTAAGTAAGTGAGTTAAGGAGAGAAAAGAAGAAAACAAGAGCAAAAATGGGGAGGGAAGGCGCAGGATTTAAACAAACCGAAGCCCCTCCCTCGACGAACATGGTTGGTGGGCTCGCCCAGGACATAATTCTTGAGACCTTGGGCCGTATCCTTGGCGGGCAATCAGCCCACTGGACAGGCCATCTGGGTCTCAACAATTATGTCCTGGGCGAGGTGGGATGGACTGGAGGCCTACAATGTCGGGTCATCCTACATATTGGGCATCGGTGCCCTAGTGGGGTGTTCCAACAGACTGCGGTGTTTTGGACGGCCAACGTCGGAGGCCGCATTTTCGGTTCGATGGAATCGATGTTTGAACGACAATACCAATATTCCTGATGGACATAAGTCTGTCATCATGAGCAGAACACCGTTTATTCCTCCATCAACCACAATGATTGAACCACTGCATGGTTGTCTCCAGTTACCAACTGAATTGAATGGACCCCTCCTACAGCCCTAACCCCCGACCATCCCCTCTTCCAGTTCCAACCCTTTGTCACCCCGTCGACACTCTCCCCCAGTTCCCATGGTCGGTTCAATTATCACCTGAAAATTTCAGACCCTTTCCCTTCCAAAAATACGGATGTGACCCAGCCAAACGGAACCCATCACTACTCCAACGTTTTTTCAGCTCGACAGGTCCCTACCAGGTAGGCGGGGTCGGCAAGGAGCCGCGTGCGGCACAGTTGCCACATCCACCAAGTTACATTCAGGTCACTACGGTAGCGTTCCATCGTTTCACCACGCGAGCTGCGGCACGGATCGTATCCCGTTGCACATATTCCAATGATTTCACGAAACTAGTTGTGCACTGCCCACCTCAAGCATCATTTTAACCCACAGTTACCCGAATCGGGGAATGACATGGGAAAGAATCTAGGTGCCTGTTTCACCGTGCCGCTGGGTAAGGGTTGGAGAGGGTTTTATGTCCGGTGTGTCGATCATGGATTTGGAATTTGGACGCAAAGTTACACAGTTATGGAGATACCATGTTACTGATACACTGTTTGTCTACCTAGGGTTTCGACCGCAGCAGTAGGTTCTGGCTGCCTGAGAGTTGAATCCTTTGAGGCGGGTTTGATTATGGGGTATCATGTGTTCATGAGGTTTTGAAAGCCGAAATACCCATATACAACGTATCCAAGCAGCCGTGTTGGAACAGTCATGTGTTGTGATCCGGCCGGATTCTGATATTGAACTATACTAGTTTCTGTCGAACATGAGAGCATTGATGGAAAGGACTGTGGGTAGTTTGAGAGCACAGGGTGAGAAAGAAACAAAACAAAAACAAGATGGGGAAGAAAAGAGAAAACGAGAAGAAAGACAAGCCACAAGCCAAATCACCAAGCACCCACTCCTCGGGGAGTGCCAGACCCGTCTAAACCAGAAGATAAAAAGAAGAAATCCACCACCACCCCACCACCCATCCCCGGTAGCCTGATGAAAACAGCCATGAGAGTGATGAGACTCTACTCTATAGAATCATGCAAAAAATATCAATATGCCACGCCCATCACTCCGTTTTCTTGCAAAAACCAGTGCGCCAAAGAAATCCGGTAGGGGAAAAAACATCGAGTTGCCTCGTAGAGATCTGATGGGAGCTGTGAGCGGTTGTTCAGCGTCTCGAGCCGCTGCTGGAGCCCTTCTGTGGTTATCCTATGTTAGCACCTCAACAAGCTTAAGCATTGGAGAGAGACATACCGAGCTACCGTGGGAAGAACTGCCGGACTTGGACCCAGAAGATGAACCCTGGGAAGAACCACCGCGAGAGCTGGAGGACTTGGAAGCAACGTCCGTCTTGATGAAGCCGAGGGCAGAAGAACCCATGGCGATAGCGTCCCAGTTGGTCTTCCCGGAGGAAGATCCGTGGGAAGAGGAGTGGCCAGACATTGTGGAGTTTGGGTTAAAGGTGGGAGTTGGGAGTAACGGTTGTGTTGTTGAACTGATGTTGAGCGTGGCTGAGTGTATGTGTTTTCTGTGGTGGTGTTGAGCGACTGTTGGATTGATCACTCTTCAGTTGACCTTGGAGGTTTGAAGTTGTGTGATGATCCAAACAGTTTTGTTGAAGGTGTTGTCGGCCATCTTTATATGTCTTTGACCTCCAAAGCCTTTGCACTCCCTTTGTATTACCATCTTGATAACGCCGAGTAGGGTATAGCATACAGTAGAGTGGTTGTGTCGAAACCGAATGGGGCCTATTACAGTCCGAGGAGCTTCCACCAAGGTCAGTTGTTGAATACACCACTGATGCTCACTTGACTGACAACGGAGGTGACGAACCAAGTCCGGCCGGTTCCAAAATGGTGATCGAAAATGGTCAGGCAAAGGAAGTTTCTAACCGCAGTATTACATGCGATTGGTCAATTCCCACGTCAGTGGTAAAAAAAGGATCGCTAAAGGCTTAGGGTGGTACGTGCGGTGGTGATAGGATGGGAAAATATGCCCTATATCTTTCGCTGCCTGATCACAACGGCCATAGCCACATGTTCCATTTCCATTCTTGGGTTGTTGAGCTGTGACGGCGTATCGCGGGATCCGATAACAATCAACCTGACAGGAACTGTAGACTGTTCCTCGAATAATCACCGCCCAAAACACATGACAGCCTGGCTTTGTCTCCATCTGTTGACAAGGCGGCAACATCAATGAGGTGCAACTGGCAACGCAGCAAAGACCATGTTTTGGCCCAACAACCTGTCGAGTGTTTTTTCCTCTATTTGAGTTTAGTCCTAGTCAATTGCCGTACTATAGAACCCTTGTGCCTTTTCTTGATCGTTTGTCGATACCTCTCAACACCTAACAAAGGTGAAGTGGAAATTTTCGCCAGACGGGATGTTGCATCGTGATAACTTCCATCGAATATTTGGGGGCGTGATAGTGACCAACTCGCTGGAGCGTAACGCAACCAGAGCATGAAGGCCACTAGAAGCGTCCATTAGGGGTATGTTGGCCCTGTGGCTGTCGTCACTGGGTCGGTGGGTTTAGGCACCCGCTTAGTTGGTAATAACACCAAATGCACGGACGCATATGCTTTTACCGTCGTCCTATCTCAAGCGGCGTGGATTCCACGCCGACTGCCCCGAGAACGGACATTCTGGGGGGATGGAAGATCTAAGCCTGTGATGGCTAAGGCACGTTGTCCAAACAGTACGAGTGTAATATTGAAGCCTAGTTCTTGCTCAGGCGAACGATAAGGGCTGGGCCGATGCGTCCGCGATTGCGGAGGCTGTTCCGGGAGTCCGAAGTCCCACGTTTCCCGAGTCCGAGCCCGGCACGCGGCTCAGCCCTATGATTCTACCAGTCGGTACCCGACTCACTTCGGCATTCCTCCTGTTCGCCTTACCGCAGGCGCGCTATCAAGCTCTCGCGCGCTCATAGGGCTGCGTGTGACACCAAGCCTAGGGGCAGAAGAGTTTATCGCTATTCGGGATTTCGAGGTTCCCTATAGGCTGTAAATGGATGTTGCACTTGTTGCTCAACGTTCCTCCCAGTGCTTGTATAACAATGATAACCTGCAACATCAGTGACGTTATCATTCTGATCCTCCTAAGTCTGAAGAAAGCTCATATCATCTAGCATTGTTTGCCACCAGTCGTCGCCGAGGAATGACATCGGCGACAGTGCCTCACCGGGCGCGGGGTTCCCTGGGTCTGCGATCACCTCGGTAGCTGACATTGGTTGTTCTTGGTATTGTGAGTCCGACTGGTGCATCGGCGGATGATTTCCAGTAGCAGCAGGATTCGGGGTTCCTATCTTGGAGAGATACCACGAACGGATCCATCGGAGCTTGTCGCGGTGCATAGACATCACTGACAAAGTTTCAGTGACATATTTGCGCTTTCGCCGCCATTCCTCTGAAACGGCCACCTTGTCCGCTTGGTCACACCGATCACTCAGGCGTTGCGTTATGCCGGCAAAGTCAAGGCTCTCGCCGGCGAGCTTGTTGTTCCAATCCGGATCTTGTAAAATGACCAAGCGTGTAGCGGTGATTAGGGCGAATGTCATATGACAGTAGGTGTTGAAGGGCAGATAATTGAGGTCCGCCACGGGTAACCCCAAGTATGCCTTCAACGTTGCATTGACAGCATCCAGGCAGCACCACATTGCTTCGGACTTTCGGATGCCATCAAGGGAGGAGATTGACGACGATGCCATGTATATTACGGGTTCGTATAACCTAGCGAGTATGCCTTTGAAGGCAATATCAAAAGACACTTTGGGGCCCAGGTCAGCAAATGTAGACTAATCCAGCCGGTTTCATCACCGGGTGGTCAACCCTTTTGTACGTACAATTGTCCCAGATGTGCTTTGGTGCTTGCATTTTGAGATCCTCTAGATCAGCACGTAAAGTCGTCATGGCCATATGTGCGGCTGCGGAGAAGGTCGCCGTGCCGCTCCCATCCGAATCAGGAGGGGGGAAAATCGTCAGGATCCTACAAACAAGGCGTTGCATTCGAACGAGGATCACAAGGTACGTGTCCTCAATGTACTCTTCTTCAGCTTCGATCTTGTCACAGCAAAAAGATATGTAGCTGGAGCAGGGCATCATGGGAATATGTCGAAATAAGGCTGCGGTGCTATGGAGTAAATTCTGTTAGAACCAGTCCATCAAGACCAAAACCAACAGCAACAGGGCGATGTTCACATAATGCCGGAGGGCCCAACTTACAGTGAACTGATGTAGAAGCATCCGAGATAGGTCCGCATATCCTCTAGTGTGTGAGACGGCCGTCCCCGGAAGCCGTTGAGACGCCTAGCATCTTCCACAAACTGGTTTGCGCCATTGCCGACATGCTTAGAGGGCTTGTGGCTGTTAAGGCCCAGATCTACCACAAGACCGACTGCTAGTTGGTGTAAGGTTGTCACCCATGATTCGGCATAGTAATGGGATTCGCTCCTTTTGCACAAGACAACGCCTATAGTTAGTAATTGCAGATCACAAACGGCCACAAAGGGCTGGATCAATAGTGAAAGTGAACCAACCATGCAATGAAGAGCAATATGGCCTGTAGCAGGTCCAATCGCTTCTCCTGTTTGACAACGATATGGGTTGCAATGTACTCACGAAACCAACCTGTGAAACCACGCTGCAAAGCAGCGCTCTGAGGGGCAACGATTTGAATGATGGTCCGGAATAAGAATGGCTGCCTCTGAAAGAGGTCTTGCGCAGTTGTATTTCGTGGGATAGGCACAAACGGGAATCGAGGATGATGGTCAGTTTGGTACAACTTGAGCAAGCGTTCTGCTTCACGCATGGTTATGCGCAGATAGCCGTATGGTTGTGGAATGATGTCGATATAAGCCGTTGGCGGTATGTAGCTCTTTGTCGGCTCGGACCCTGGAGAGGAACTCTGGATAGTTGAAGTCGGAGTCTGAAGGGCATTATGGTTTGGAGGTAGGCAATCCTGTGCATGTGGACCGGTACAATCTCCAAGGTGTCCATCATTGACGTGGATACAGCTCATGGGGAGTAAACAATAGGATTCCGAGGCCGATGAATGTTCCTGAGTTGATCTCGCCCGTGTCGGCTGTTGCCCAAAGCCTGCGTTGTCTGGCGTATCATGACTGGAGACAGGGTGTCCAGATGTCGAAGAAGCCGATTCTGGTGCCGAAGACTGTTGTTGAATTTGCCTTGAAGCGTTCAGGAGGGAAACGAGGCCATCAATCTTCTCCTCCAGTTGGCCGACTCGAGTGGACGGCCCCCGCCGTCGCCTTTCACCGTGGTGAGGCACAGTACATTGGCGGCGCAAACGAGCACATCGTGTACACGCACCAACGCCCGGTTCACCGGGCCAGATGCACTTCGTTTTCGACTTGTTGCAGTAGGCACAAGCTCGCGCTCTCTCCTTTGTGCTTGAGCCGCTCCGGTTGCTGCTCATGGGAATGTCGGTCATGGCTGCTATTTTGTCGACCGAACTCTGGTGTGGGAAGAAGCCGTCCTCAGTCGGTGGTGTGGGACTTATTAGCGTAGTACTTACCTTACTAATAGGCGATTAGACCGGACCGTCTCAGCAATTCAGAAGCGATGGGATTTCTAATCAAGGGCCAATATCAATAGGCCAAAAGTACCAGTAAACAGTGATGGGGAAAACCATCACCATCTTACCGAGCATCGACGGAAAAGTCGACTGTCTCATGTTATGATGATCGGAGTCGGGGTCGGCAGTGAATCGGTCGGAGTTGCCCTTCGCTGAAGATATGCAGTCAGCGGACAGTTGCAGTTACAGTGAGGAGAATCGGCCGCCGGCCCATTTTTTGCTTGCCGACCGACTTGTCATCAATACGGCCCGGATACGGTTGGCTTAATTCAGAGTAAGGTATTCGTTGCACGTTGGCCAGGCCGTCATAAAACCCCAACGTGCCAGGAGAATCATCATTAGAAAATTGGGATGGTTTCCTTCAAAGTCTCATGTCTTCAGATAAATATTCTGACTCCTCTTGGACAATTTGAAGGCTCGTTTCCAACCAGTTGAATGTGTGGTTAGGCAAACGAGGGCGTATTGTAAAATATGCCAGACGTTGAGCTCATGTAATATTAGTATATTACAGCAACATCAACATTGTGATTGGTCGATTGCTTCCGGTGGACCCGCTTCCGAACGGTTACGGACGCACTTTCCTTTTCTAGACGTATAAGTCAGCTCCCGTCAGCTCAATCATCTGAAGCCGATTTGACGCCGTTCCTTCCTTTCACTCAACCACCCAACGGGAGCAAAATTTTCACGGGTCAATTTCGGTCATCAGTCTCATCAGTTAGAATAATTATTCCACAAGAGCAGGGAAAGGAAGAAAACAGCGAGAGCGGTCAAACCATTCATCAACACAAACAACCATTGATCGCCATACCCCGCACGCGCAATGGCGTCCACCATGCTGTCAATTTACCACACAAACAAGTTTCGCGGCCATCTCTGAGCCGCCCACGACCTCCAATCCTCAATCGCCACAAGGCAAGACGCTGCCAGGGCATCACCTTAGATGGCCTGGCCGGGAAGTACTTTGAGCCCTAAACAACACAACATGTCAGTTCCGTTTAGCAGAAAGGAGTATGAAAGGTCGGAGAAGTCAGCTTACAAGAATCCAGGTCCTCATTCACCATGTTTTTTTACGGCGCACTTGTTCATCGCCTGGACGTTCTGAGACTTCAACGGGCGGCCGTTCTCACAAGCGTTGAACATGCAGCTCGAATCCATGGCCTTCTGGAGCGAGTCTCCCTTCCATCCAAACACGTAATCCGCGTGGGTTCCGTATCCCTTGTTGTCGCCATAGCTCAACACGAAGGGGTTCGATCCGTCCTTCGGCCACATATTGGTGAACTGGGTAGTATCCCAGAGCGTCTCGTACGCCACCTGCGGCATACGGACCGGGTGCGACGCTGGGCAGGGGCCGGCTGGGGAGAACGCCTCCTCGGCCGTGTTGTACATGTGTGACTGGTGGTCGGGTGAGTCGAGATTCTTGCCGTCCCAGCATGACGGGAAGTGGTGCACCGTCATGATGCCGCCCTTGCAGGGCTTGGTTGGGAAGTCAGGCAACTCGGGGAAGCGCGTGTTCTTGTCGGTCAAGCACACAAAGCGCAGCCCAGCATGGCCCTTGGCGTCGTCGAGACTGTTGGTGGTGGGAGAGCCGACAGTCATACGGAAGCCCTGTGTGCCCAGAAATGGTTAGTTACACATCGCCCTTATCCTCAATCTTGAGAGCTAACTGTTGCACTTACAGGCTTAAAGGCGGTAATCTTCTGGTTTCCGTTCGAGTTAAAGTCCTGCTGCGTATAGTAGATGGTCATGCCACCATTGATACCGTTGGGCAGAGCAGAATCCTGCATGATGGGCACACGCTTGTAGGTACCGTTGGGGTGCTTGAAGAACATGACGGCTGCGTGCCCAGGAATGGTTAGTTACACATCGCTCCTATCCTCAAGCTTGAGAGTCAACTGTTGCACTTACCCGTCCAGTAGTTGGAAAAGTCCTCGCTGAATGTGCATGTCGTGCAGCTACCTTGCTCGCCGATATCACCCGTCATGGACACGTTGAAGGCATTTCCACCGACGATCTGATGGACATGGGACGACGGAAGACGGCCGGGCTCAACCAAAGGGTCCAATCGCTGGATCGAAAGAGTTGAGCATCCAAAACGAAGCGCCGCTTGCGAAGGCCCGGCGAGAGCCAAAGTGATTGAAAGCCACTTCATCCTGTTCGGCGGTGTGCTTCAATAGCACTACAGAAAAAGTTTTCGATGAGCTTGATCCAAGAAAATCGAAGCAAACAACCACCATGGAGATCTGAGGGCCATCGGGCCATCGTTTATATCTAGTAGCACCACATCGTCTTATCGTCCCAAAGTTGGAAAGGCCTCTTGAACTCTGCCGTGGAGACTTGCCGTCATTAATGGGTGTTATAGCTTTGTGCTTTTCATCTATTTGAAGTTAAATGCGGGGTTCATGGGGGTTTGATGCTGTCCACAAACAAGCTTCACTCTGCAGGCTAAAAGGCGCCTTCACTCTCATTCGAAGACCAACACCATCAATTACACTTGCCACAAAAGGAGATGAGACGCAGCCGTGAGCTTTCCCTTTGCTCAGCGCTATTGGTAGGAGTCCATGTGCCGGGCTCTTGCCTCGACTCCGATCTCTCAAGTGGTGGAGGGCCAATCTCGTCGTCTACATCGAGTGGTTCCGGATTCCGAATTCATATATCCCTGAACGACCCATGGCCAATGTCCTTCCTGCAAAGACTTCAGACTTTCCCGATCCAGAGTCACCTGGCATGCGTCCCAAGGGTGTGTTCATCACATCGACTTCCGGTAGTGATCTGTTTGGAGACCTGACTTATTCGGTATTCATGCAAGGAACGGCTTCGACCCAATGCGGCATTCCATCATACACGATACCGTCGTGTGACAGAGTGGCTCCAACCGAAAATAGTGAACATGAATCTGCCGGGATGCGACAGATTATGCGTGGCAAATTGGGTTCATATCTCATGTCACTTGGAAGACTACCTAGCTGGCCTTCAGCACACGCCGCAAACGCTTCCCGGTTGAGTCTTGGGCATCGTCAGTGTCTCGTCAAGTACCGAGAAGCAACACGGATGAACAGTATTGCTTTACCTCACCATTCCAGGATAGCTCAGGTAAAGAAGAATGGTTTCAATAGCTACACCTTGTAAAACTAATGACAGGTATGTGCATTTGGGCTATCAAACCACCCCCCGCCCTACTGCGACCAACACTTGTCAACATATGTGAGAGAAGGTTCATACTAATATCAAGAAGCAGGAATATCGATTCCAACCTCGCATATTTCAACATATTGGTGACGTCCAAGTTCAAGACATTCTTGCCGAGTCTATCGCCTAGAAGCTAAGAATAGCACCAGCCTGCTTCGGCACGGTAGCTGCCACATTCGACGATCCAAGAAGGCTATACGAGTACGGAGGCGAATTAGCAGTCAGGCTACCTGTGGGGGCGGTGTTGCTTGCGCCTCCAAAGTCGTTGTCAATCTCGACGGCATAGCCGACTTGCTTCGAGTCCTTGCTGAGAAGAGGCTCCATCACGTTCTTGAAGGCGTTGCTTTGAACCAAAACCTGGGCGCCCATTCGCGTGTTGATTGCAGTCGACATGCTGAGTTGAACAGTTTGTCAGTCTTTGCTCCTCGCGCATCAATCAATATGTTTTGCACAGCAATCACTTTGAGACGCCCTCACAATCAACACTTACTTCTCATAGTAGGAGTTGTAGATATGTGCGGTGCCGAAGCGGACCAGGGGACCGCGTGAGCCACAATCCTCCCAGTAATTGTTGGCATAGGTGACATGGAGGTGCCCGGTATCTTCAGAGCCGTTACTATCGCTATGGCCAACAAGGGAGCTCTTCCAGTGATCATGGAAGTAGGTACTTCAGAGTCTGGTTAGTTGTTATCGACCAACACGCGGGGTAAGTGTACACCGATTCAAGCTTACTGAGAGATTGTCACCCATTCAGACCCATGGGAAATATCAACAAGACCGTCATAAAAGTCCTTGTCGCTAACCAGAGCCGAGTAGAACTCGCAGTGGTCCACCCACACGTTGCTGCTTTCCTCGATCTTCAACCCGTCTCCGTTGTCTGCTTCAACGAAGGACGAAACAATATTTCGCAAGATTAGGTTGCTCTGCCGGCGGAAATGAAGACCAACACCATTGAACCCTGAGCCAGGCAAACCTATGATGGTCTTGTTGCTGGCGATTCTGACCTTCTCGTTGCCACTGATTACACCCTTGATGACGACAATAGCCGGAGCGGTGTTTTTCTCATTGACAGCTGCGATGAACTGGGCCAAAGTCGAGACCGTGGTGACAGTGCCGCCTGATCCACCAGTGGTTCTGTTCGAGGCCTGTCAGTTGTTGGCTTCTTTCTCGAGTTTGGATTGTCAGGATTACTTGCCCTCCGTTCTGGGTCGCATAACCCAAGTTGGCTTTATCGGAAACACTTGCTCTTTTGGCAAGATGAACTCTCTCTTCACTATCGCGGGTGGGCGTTGGTGTTGCCGTCGCGAGAGCAAGCAAGGCAGTTACGGCCAGGATGAGCTTCATCGTTGCGTCGCAGTGTTCGAGGACTCTAGTTGTGTTCGAAGCGCTCTACAGATCTCATCCTCGTTGTAAAAGCACCAAAGACATGTATTCGTCCTGGGGTTTTATACTTGTTTCCTGACCTCAGACAAAGACGCGTCGCCAGCTTTCCCACAAGATCATCTCACCTCCAGTGACTGGCAATTTCCGGCAGTAACCTGAAACGGTCAAGTTACCGATGTTGAGTGCCTCACTCAAGCTCCTTCCGTCGCTGGCGGAGAATTATCTCCACGATTGCCCGCTCCGGTTTGAATTCCTACCAACATGGCAACACAACTACGAGGAGGGCGCATTCGTCATCGATGGGACTGGCCACAACTCGTGTTCTTTGCAACGACGGCTTTACGGTGCGCACGCCGAATTTCTGGTGTTTCGGCATGGGCACGAATTGTTCCTGAATTATCCACCAATCCCCTTGTGGGTCTTGGCATTTGACACCTTCCAAGGAGGTTTCTCCGAAACACACATCGTTACATGCAACACGGAGACCACTGGACGGATTCGAAACAAACGGAAAATCATCTACGATCAGGGCCGGCTTGACGTAGTACGGTATGCTTCCCATCCCGTCGTCCTCGGCTCATCGCAACTCTTCTGTCACAAACGATGCGTGCCTGAATGATGAAGAGGATGTTGTGAGGACGTTCCTGGCGTCTGGCAATTAAAGCAACTACAATGGACAATTCTATGATACAAGCGAACGATAATCCCACAATACTATTGGGAATCCGAAATCCAAAGCCCACCATTTGGCCCTTCATCCGCGGCGGTTCTTCATTACAGGTACCCCGAATCGTCTCCTGATAACCTTCACTCTTTAACCCCTAACCTTCATCTTGGCAATCACATCCTTCTGGATGGTAAACCAAGAACCCCAGACCTTCCACTCCTTGGTCGGGTCTGCCAACTCAATCTCGAACCTATGCAAGAGCGTCGCACAAACCTTGTACAGCTCAAACATGGCAAAGTTCCTGCCAGTGCAAATACGCGACCCATTACCGAAGGTCAAATCGGCAGCGTTCCACTTCTGCATGCGAACACGGAATGCCTCGTCATCTTCACCAGGCTGCTGCAGCCAACGCTCAGGACGGAAAATATCAGAGTCCTCGCCGAAGATGCTCTTGTTCCGGTTGACGACCCAAGGGTTGAGACCAACAGCGGTACCAGCAGGAACAAAAGAGCCGTCGGGAAGCGTGATGCCGCCAGCGGGGACGTAGCGCTCAAGAAGCATAGCAGCAGCAGGGTGGATACGGAGAGATTCGCGAACGCAGGCTTCAAGATAGGGGAGCTGACGAGCGCCGGAATAGGGAACGGGCTTAGAGCGGTCAAAACCAGCGGCCTGGATCTCCTCTGACACCTTGTTGTAGACGGACGGGTTCTTGAGCATGTAGTAGAAGACGGCGCGGAGAGCGACCGCAGTAGTATCGGCACCGGCGAGAAGGTTGACGAGTACATCACTGATGATCTGGTTGTCATCAACGATATCCGGATGGGTCTCTTTGGAGTCGATGAAATGCTGCAGGTAATCCGGGTGCTTGGGGTTATAGTTCTCGTCCTTGCCTTGGAGGCGGGCCACGAAGGACTCGACGGCAATGCGAGCAGGGTTGATCAGGTTGGGAGGGCCTACCCGCTTGACGGGGTTCTTGTCAAGGAGGTAGTCAAGGACTGGAATCTGACCGACTGTCTGGAAGTAGCGAAGGGAGGCCTCGGACTTTTCAATGGTCCCGTCAAAGTCACTGCCGTGCTCCATGTAGCCGAATCGACGGCTGAAGGTGACGGAGCTGATGAGGTCCCAGGCGTCTAGATTTCAGAACTGGGTCAGTCCACGTCCTAACTCAACATAGCCATGGTCTGGCGTTCGAGGGAAACTCACGGTATCCGAGCCATTCACCAAAGTCAAGTTCCTTTGGTCCTCCGGGAACGTTGATAAAGCGATCCTCGACGTACTTGCAGAAATCGTTGAGAACAACATCTACATGGGGCTCCAGAGCTTGGACATAGCTCATCGAGTAGTACTTGGCAACTGGACGCTTCATCCTGGCGTGCTCAGTTGGGCTTGTGGTGCTGAAGATATGGTATGTGATCTTTCCATTGACGATGGCGCTGTTGTTCTCATAGAACTCAGTCTAATCGTTGGTTTTTCGTTAGCTAATTGCTTTATGACGCAGACGCTTGAGAAGCGTACCTTGAGCCACTTTCCATCAGTGCTGTAGATGGTCTTGACCAACTCGGGGTAATCGAGGTCGAGAGTGTTGGGGCCGATACGGACAATGGGCCCGTACTGCTTGTGAAGGTCATAGATGATCTCATGGTATTTGCCAGTCCGGGTCTGGTAGAGTCTCCACCAATTGGTAAAACCTGGAATCGAAGAGGATGACCACGGTCAGCGACGTCTTTCTTCACATACTGAACAAAGCTTTGAGGAACTCGTATTTCACATACCTGCGAGGAATGGGCCCGGGTACTTCTTCAACGGGTTGGTAGCCCACGAGATAACGTACCATCCAAGAACCGACAGGATGGGAATGACGACAAGAGAGATAAATGCCGATGGAAGACTCCTCACTGTCAGTGTCAGGACTTCCGGTTTGAGGGCTCCATCGAAGCCAGCGTGTGAATCCATGGCTAAAAGCTGTGGAATGTTGGCAGTCTAGGACCAAGCTGTGTTGAACTCCTCCGAGAGAGACAGGTTCCCCGGAGTCCTTATGAAGGAAGGTCACGTCGTATTCCGCGTGGTAATCAGGGGAGCCTGGGCAGAGAAGAGGTTGCCAGTCCAGGAGACGAGGAAATTGGCACTCGCCAATATGGCCGCCCAACGCAACCGGAATGTTGGAAAGGATCGAGGTCCTGTCTATCTCCATTTGAGGCGGTCATGGGTATGGACTGGCATGGTGGTGCAGGTTATCAGTGCACTATTGGCTTCATAGCCTATGAGGTGGTATCGGTGGGGTCCTCAACCATCGATTTCTTCACTGTTACTGTGTACAACTTCCAACTCGAAAGATGCACGCAGAGACGCTAGTGAAGCTTTCCAAACGGGGATCAACAGTGTTGCGGTGGAAGAGAAAGGAGTGGATCTTCGCCATGAGCTCCGCACTTGAGCATTTCCCTCAGTGCCCAAGACTGGCATCAGTTCATGCACTTCGACAGCTTTTAGCCTGCTGGCGTTGTAGTGTACCTGCACCAAGCGAGCTGTTTTATTCAACGGTGTCGAATGTGGATACCCCTGAAGTTGACAAGAAGAAGAACAAAAGTCTTGTCTCAACCACCGAGGTTATGAGATCTGACGGTTGACTGGTCACTTCTGTCATGTCGCTTCGAGGTCTGGCAGTGTCAAAGAGCAAAACGGCATGCTCCCAGCACCTAGTTCTACATACTCAGCATAAAATTACCCTTTGAGTTTGAACGATTCTAATCTCGTTCGTAACTACCGCTTCTACTCAACCATAACAGATATGCTCTGTGGGTCATGATGGATTATAGGTGAATCCTATTGGAGAGATGCTTCATATGCAGCTAAGAGGGAGCTAAAATCGCCCGCATAAGCTGTGACTTTCCCCAAAAGAGGAGATCTGTTACGGATGAGTAGATGCGGTATTACTACGGACGATGCCTCCCCCAACAATCCTGCCAAAGCATGTCCGTTCCTCCACCATGCTCATCCATTGCTATGGCAGGTTAGCTTTGCAAGACGTCTGTAGATCTGGGCCTCGACAGCGGTCTACCAAATTCATCCCCGGACCAATGACAAGCTGCATGCACCACAGCTTTCCCCAAAGGAGCGGTGATCGTCCCTCTCTATTTCTCCACTACCCGTTGATCTCTCCTGTGACACCCCGGCGGGACAGGCCGCGCCTAAAAAAGCCGTTGGACGTTGAGGTACTCAGACGTAAAGAGTGGGTCGGCACTTCACCTCACCCACGGTTGATCAATTCCCAGGACATTGATGAATGTGATTCGGCTCACTCAAAGCCGCACGGGTCACAACAAGAGTATCGTTCAAACCGCTACATGGACGATCTTATTCTCGGAACTCTGGCATTGCGCCTCTCGCATGTGTGAAGGAGTTGGAAGCAGTTGATGCCTCGAGGAGGGAGTTGCAAGTTGCAACATCGCGGCGGGAAGTCAAATTTCGCATCATGCTTTCTTCTCTTCTGCCCACTTTCCGGGAAGAAATTAGGCTGTATCCAGCTAGTCCAGCTCGCTGAAGCTCTCGGACCAATCTCGTTGGGGCTCTCGCCTTGCCAGGTTGGGAGCCAAGATTGAACTAACGCCTTACAGACGGGGAACTATTCCCCGGAGACACTCGAGATGTTCTCGCACTACCGCTTTTTTTCAGTCGATTTGGATACCCCCAGAAATGGTATAGCGGGCCACCATACCTTATCTGGGCATATACGCGAGTGCCAGCCAGCTGGTTTACCCCTGCCACTCCCTTGCCAGCCCCGCCAGCTGACTGCAGGTGACCTATGGCAGCCGTGCTCCCCGTGGAAAAGTGAGCAAGTACTATACTACAGCTGGCTAGAAGGAATCCAAATCGACTGAAAAAAGCGGTATGCTGGATGCACTTCAAGAGCTGTCTAACGTCGCACTTTCCGGTAGTGTCAAAAGATGGAATTTGATGGCATGGGTGTTTCTTTTCAGCGAGCCCCCGGAACACTCGACCAGACGGCACAACGGCAGACCGCTGCTTTTATCCCGTCAAGCTCTATCGAAGAGGCATGGCCTGCTGTGCCAACCTTCTTTTTTTTCCCGAAGGCCCAGGGAAACGGTACCCCTATGAGTCCCGGGGTTGGGGTCCATCCTACGATTTCGCCCTATCCCTGAGCGCCCATGCCATCCACCGCCTCTGAGCTGTTCCAAGCGCCTCTTCCTCTTCCAATGGTTACCAGGCATCTTACCTATTCTTGGGTATCTGGGTCATATGGCTCATTGCCCGGTCCTCAAAGACATGGGTACTCCTCAGCACGCATCCGGACACCACAGTAGCGATCGTCCGCGAAGAACATCAACCTCCAAAGTCTTTACCCAAAACATTATTCTTCTCCGTTCTTCACATATCAGCGTGAGAACGTCCCCCTACATCGTTCGTCGATTTCTCCTCTCTCAGCTACCTGGGGTGGCGGGCATATCACAATCCAAGTCACTGGGATGGTAATCCCATATCCAATTCCCCACGAGGTCCAACCAATACCAGCACCAATGCCGCCATGTAAGCGGAGTTCTAGCTAAGAACACTTCTTTTTCCCCTGAACCAATGCCCCGAGGGCCATATCGGTTTTATTATGAGACTGCAAAATGTCAAGTAATTGTCTCCGGCTGAAGCTATCGGCTTGCCTTTGCCGCGGAAGACAACGTAATTGCCCGGTGAACTGGGCCTCACAGCCTTCGACAGGGAACCCCATACCCCCTGCTTGTGAATGGAATAACGGCAATTCGTTCCAGATCACTGGGCCTCACATGACATGCTCAAGAGGGGGATGAACTCTGGTCGATACTAACCAGGAGCCCGGTATTCATGAAGCTTGAGGCAAGCTGAGCTCACGAGAGTAGGTTGAGGAGTACTGCAGATACTACCACGCTTATCTTTCATCTGAGGTCTGCTATTCCGTGAACCAAGCCGGACACGATCATCTACTGCCTTCGTCATCAGCAAAACGTATACCTCGATTTATTTTAAGCACATCAAGGTTCGCTTAGAGATGATGAAAGCCGACACCTGCATGTGTGGTCGGCACAATGCTGTTTTTGGTGCACGATCTGACCAAAGGTCCATCTTATCCGGACATTGGGTACTGTGCCGAGCAACCGCGGTTTTCAGGGAATGAAACGACACCATGTCGTGAAGGCTTTCTCTCCCTCTTCTTTCTATTGGGTTGAAGGCTGGATGTCACTCTTCTTTCGCTGAGTGTCCACATGGGCATGTAGGGTTGATTATTCCCAAAGTCTGGTCACCTCCTGTCATACCCCTGCGTAGGTTAGAGCATATCCACACCTCGAAAAACTGGAGGAAGGGTGGAATGGCCGTCTGCATCTGAGGGAGTGGCATTAAAGTTGGCTCTAGTGTTGCCCACCTCCCACTTTTCCCCGTCACAATCCAGTTCCCCGGGCCCTGAGGGCGGGAAAGTAGCTCCACCTCCCCCATCCGAGTTACTCGTCGGTTAGGTTGAGTGGGCCACCCTCTGGGGGCCTTGCTTACATAACAAGCCAACCGACTCAACCTAACCGACGAGTACATACCCTCATGGATATCCCATCTTCATTTTGGAGATGGCAGGGTTGAGAAGTACATGTGAAGGCGAGAACTGCAGAGCCGTAAGATTCTGAACTTCCAGAAGACTCAATTACCCTGTCTTGAATCGCCGCCTCACATTCTCGGGTGCGCTTCCCTGTAATCAAGCTAACTGGCTACGTAGTAGTAGGGAGGTGTAGCACGCCTTTGGTTACTTCCCGTCTTCTTTCAATCTACCTCACCACAGCATCCATAATGACCGCACACACCCTAGACTTCTCAAAAGTTCCTACGTGTAGCTAGCCCCATTATTCGGTCCGTGGCGAGGGCAAGCCGATTTCCGACCCCAAGTTGCCGCTTTATCGAAACAACCGGAACTAACTTCCTTTCCTACTCCATGCCCCGAAACCTAGTTAGTTCAACGGTGCCGAAGTTTCTGATGTCTTTCTTCATTATTAAAATACATCCTCCAACACAGTGGCTTGTAAATGTCACGCCCGGTTCTCTTGTTTGCTCCTTCCTATCCTCAGGTTGTCATCCTCTGTTGACTTACCCTCAAGGATCAACACCTACAGCCAACATCAGCAACACACGATAACCTCACATCATGGCAATGGGAGGTGATGGCCCGTGGGCCATAGCCGTAATGTGGATTATGGCCGCACTTACTGGAATCTGGGTCGGCTTACGGTTATACGTTCGCACCATCATGGTGGCGAATACGGGTTATGATGATCATGTTTATGTTATTGCGTTTGTGAGTACTCTGCCAACCCTCCATTCTTTCTCCTCAGCAATCCCGATGAGATCAGGCACTAACCTCGTCTCCTTTCTCATCATCAAAGATATTACTCATCGGCTACACCATTTGCTCCTCCATAGCAGCCCACTACGGCTTCGGGCAAGACATGTGGGATATCCCGTTAGAAAGCCTTCCCGGCGCAATCATGTGGGAAGCCATCGGGCAGTGCTTCGCCGTCATTGGCATGGCGTTGGCAAAATGGTCGTTAGGACTCTTCTTGCTGCGCCTGGTCAACCAGACATGGCACAGAGTTAGTATCTGGCTGGTGATGGGAGCGCTTATGTGCGCTTCGGTCTCCGTCTGCTTCGTCTTTATGCTCCAGTGCTCGCCGCCGGCGTATCTCTGGGATCGATCGATCCCGGGAGGGCATTGTGATTTAAATGCTACGCCGGTTTCTTTGACGCTTACTAGTAAGTTTACCTAACCCCTCAATGTTGCGGCTATGTTCGTCGGTTCGCAAGGGAGGCAGGAGTGTCGCCGGCAGGCCGCTGAGAAGTTGAGAGGAGGAAATATACTGACAAATCTCCACTTCACAGTCCTTTGCATCATCGCCGATTTCTTCTTCGCCCTCATGCCATGGATCTTCCTCTGGAAACTCAACATGAATCAACGCGAGAAGATGATTATCGCTATCAGCATGAGTCTAGGCGTCATGTAAGTTTAACCCCCCACATTAGTCCTTACATATATTATGACTTCTACCCATATTCTTCGCCCCGAAACCTGACCTCACTCCAACACAATCCAACCCTACCACCTGCTAATCTTCTTCTCAAAAATACAGCGCAGGGGCTTGCGGAATTAAGCGCACTATAGAGGTGCCCAACCTCTCCACAAACAACTACTCCCGCGACACCGTCGGCCTGATCGTCTGGTCCTCCGCCGAGATCGCCATCACCATGATCTGCATCGGCATCCCGGTCTGTCGACCACTATACAAGTCCTTCTTGGACAAAATCTACTCCCGTACCGGCGGCAGCAGCCGGAGCCAGGGGTATCAAAAGCAAAGCGGGCGCGGGTTTAGCAAGAACAGCCGTGCCGATGCAGGGGCGGGACTCGGGCTGAGGACTATTGGTGGTGGTGCCATCCCTGGAAGGTCCGGGGGCGATGCGGGTGGGAGTGGAAATAAGAGCAGGCCGAATAGGGATGACGATAGTGATGAGTTTGAGTTGGGTCGGGAGGGGAAGACTGGGTTGGGGAGTAGTGGGAGTGATGGCCTCGCTCCTGGAAGCGCACAGGGGCAAAGTCCATTCAATGATGCGAATGCCGTTCCCGCCTCCTCCGTGTCTGTCGTGGTGGGTAGAGTGGGTGAGATGGATAATCGCAGTGAGGAGTCAATTTTGGGTGAGGGTTATAGGAGGGAACATAACAGTGGTGATTTGGAGAGAGGAGAGGGACCTGGACCTGGGCAGGGAGGATATCGGGGGAATAACAGCAGGAATTCCGGAGGAAAGCCGGCCATGATACAGGTTACGGAGGAGTGGCATGTTACGAGGGAGTAGTGACCTGACTGGGCATGGTCACATGGGTTGTCGTTTTTCTGGAGCAGGTCATAGAAGGAATGGCGTCTGTGTTTCGCTTGAAAAAAAAAGGGAATTGGATGTCAATAGATGGAAAGAAGTTTTGCATCACTGCAATCATGGGAGGGTCTTTTTTTCCCCTGGACCCGCTACCTCGGGGCCGTTTCCTTTTTTTTTTTTTTTTTTTTGTTCCTATTCTCTCCGTCCTCTTCTGTTCATCATCCCCTTTCAACAGCATCAAATTTAGAACAAATTTTCTGTGCGTTTGGGCTCATGCAATGTTGTCCAATGAGCCTTTCCATGCCCGGAGCGATCGAACCTGGTTTCTGTCGAAGGGGAAAATGAGTGGAGTAGACAGGTCCGACTCAAGAATTCCCCGCAGAAACGGACCAAACTCACCTTGGTCACTCCGCGGGTTAGGCGCATTATCGCACTTATATGGCCAATAAACTTTTCAACAAGGGTCAAGAATGCTGGGACTTGGTGAAGATGCGCTTTGAGACGATTTCCGTTCACAAGGTTGATTAATAGTGGGCTTATAGTGCGTTTAGTGAGTAGGTGCCTGAACAATAAAACACCAAACAAACACCACCTCTTCCGCCTTTCACCTTTCGAAAAAAAAAAAGGGAGGACTGACAAGCGGAGGAAGTGAACAAAGATTCATGTCTTATATCTCCTTCCCCATTGTACATACAGATCATATTTTCAGCCCTCTCTTCGCAGCCACCAACCACCACCACTCGTCCTCCCCTCACAAATCACCACTGCACCGCGCCAAACGCACCATCAACCACCAACATGGTTACAAATCCTGCGACTTCCGCTGCTCCTGCGGGGCGTTCACCACCCCCGTAACGTGTCTGCTTCCCTTCCCAAAGTAGTGATATCGTTCAATATGATAAGCTCAGAACACTCTATCCGCGCAAGTCTGCAGGATGATGATCTAGACGCGAGGTTCAAGGTGAGCGGAAGTTAAGCGGCTACCTGCTTTTGAGAGTTTGAGTTTGAGCCTTTTGGGAATTTTACGCAGCTATAGGGTGCCGCCGGATTGTAGTTGAGCTCGTCGACGACGACTGGATGGATGAGCTGGTTGGACGGTAGATGCCTAAGTCTAGGCTCTCCAGTGTCAATGAAGAAGGGTTGCTGGCAGTTCTTGATTTTCTGTGAGTTCTCGGTGCAGGTTTTCACAAATACTCCGCCCACTCTCCACTCTCTCCCTGGTAGTGCTCTTTTCCCTTCTTCTTCCTCCTCCTCCTTTCCGTCCTTTCTCTTGGTTTTTGTCCCAACTTTTCTTACCTGGAGTGTTTTTTGCGTGACGAGCAAAGTCAACATGAAGTCCCGACCGACCTCTCCCTCGCCCCAGCGACAATACTACTGCTGGTGCTGGTTCTTCAAGTTGTGTTTTGGAGGGCAAGGCAGAAGGGAAGAAGACGGGCCGCTGATGCTGATAAGTCCGATACTCCCGTTTCAGTATCAGAACACAACGAAGCAAAGGTCAAGGTGGAAGAGTTGCATGGTCAGGCGGCTGCAAACAGAGGAGAGCTTTACAGCCCGGAAAAGCCACAGGAGTTGGGATCGGGAACAGAGAGGCACGAGATAGGCGGTGGGAAATCGGTGGAAAGGACTGAGCTTCCTTTAATTTTGCAATCAAGACTACTACTATTAGCACTAGAATGGAGATGGGATATGAAGCAACTGAGTGGTAAGGTGGACACATCCATTTCGTGGACCACACCTAAGGACCGCTTCCTCCTTGTTCCTCGCCGTGAAATTGCCTCCTGGTAGCATGTCTCTTCCCAACTTCCTCAGTTGCTGTCCCGCGCATGGTCTGTGAGCTTTCCCTACCAGCGACAGCCTGAGAGGGAACCTGCGGAGAGATCGTTCGGGCAGGTGTGACGGACGGCAAATGACCGGTAGGTCTCAACTCGTTTTGATGATGAGAGCCAGATTCTGTTAGAGCGCGATTCGGAAAGCCGGCTGGCGGAGGCATGTGGTGATGGCTCTGATGTGGGATAGCGCTCGGAGGATGCCGAAAGACCCCCAAAGGTGGCGTTGGAACCCGGCCTTGGGCATCATGTGAGGCATTCAGTGTCCCTGAAGTCAGATACGAAAGCTGCTGTTCCCGGCTTGTCCCAAAAAGACTCCGTCGTGTCGGCAATGAGTGATTGAAGCTGCCGGGCGACGGGGCATCACAAGTAGCGTTGCCACCGAAGGATCTTTCTTGTGATATGTCGCGATGACGTCTTGTAGGTTCGGACAAGTTTCGCCCAAGGGTAGGTGGAATTGCGTGCACCGGCGGCTCTGTTCGTGGAGTGTCCTTGAAAGGGATGTGCGATTGGCTGACAACTCTCCGACCTCCGACCTTGAGAATGATCTTTGTCTTCTTTTGCGATGCCGGGGTTTCGGGTGCGGGAGGAGTGGGCACTGGGACTGGTCTTGCCTCTTCCTTTTGGGTCGTCACGGCTGTTGCCACTGGTCTGGAGCTTCCACTCCTTCCAAAAGAAGCATTGTGAGGGGTGCCATTCGAGGCTCCTGCTTCTGTAGCAGATTGCGGCTTCCTCAGTTTTTCTGGTCCTCTTTCCCCTGCTGGGTTCTTCACTTGTCTCCGAGGATTCGTTCTCTCTCTGTTATCCTGAGCTGTTCCCTCTGCTGCATGGCTCGGGCCTTCCTCCCTACGAGCTATTTCATGTGCAGAGCTAGAAGGGTTAGCAGGAACGGTGTTCGCTTGTCGATTATTTCTGGCTGTTCTAGCAGTTGTAGTAGCGGCTGGCACCACGGAAGGTGCCTCGCTGGGGAATCGAGAACTGTACACACTGTTACTTCGTAAGGTACGAGCCTCACTGACATCGCGTGAGCCGCGCTCGTCATCATCAAGGAGACGATCTTTCTCTTCATCTTCCTTGTCTATGGCGTCAAGAAGGTCCTTGTTGGCTGCCATAAATTGGGCGGTTCTTGCTTCGAGGGTGGGTGACCCTGTGTCGACCGATGGTGGTTTGTGAAGGGAAAGATCGATGCCGATGGACAGCAAGTCGTCTTTCGTTTGCGAATTAGGAGACTTTGGTTCCCTCGGTGCCGGCCTAGGCGGAGGTGCCATTGAATGTTGTTGTCTTTGCCTCTGAGCCTGCCGCATGGCTTCCAGCTCCTGATTCCAGATTCGCCGCGCTTGCAGGCCCTCCTCTAAATGCACGCATTCGCCATTTACACTGACCGTATAGTGACCCGACTCTGGAACGAGTAGGCCTAATTCAGCAAGCCTTCTCGCCGCCTGTTCCGCCTCCTGAACGGTCAAGACGTTGCCTTTGGCAGGGCTTCTGTGCACAAGTGGAATTTCCAAGACTGAGCGATTCACCAGGCCCGGCGGTGGCGGTCGCATCGATGCTCTTGCTGCCTCTGCTCTTCCGGCCTTCTCCATCCTGTTCGCCCTTTCTTGCTCCTCCCTCCAGATGCGTCCCAACACATTACTGGCTACTTCGGCTGGTATATCACCGTCCAGAAGCCGCCCATTTATCTTGATAACATACCGTGCTTCGTCGTCGTACCATCTGCCCCTGCTGCTGACTCCCGTGTATTCAGCCAACCACTCCGCCACTTCGTGCAGACCCATGCAGCGCAAGAATGCTTGACCTTGGCAGATATCTTCGGGGGATACGGAATCGGTGATTAGACATCGTGGCTTGAGGCGGTCTAGAGCGTCGCGGATTGCATTGATTTTATCGATTGCGGCCAGCTGATTGCTCAGGTTGTCCAAGACGACCATCTTGCGGCTTTCTTGGTTTATCAAGCATAGGAGAGATATAATCTCGTCGGAGGAGAGAGCCAACAGCGTGCTCATCTGCGCGAAGGAGTACGGTGGTACATGGACGGCTGTCAGAAGGTAGGTAATGAGGTATTGGATGTTGGCAGGCAGGGAGGGCCAGTCGGGAATCGCTAGAGATGCTGTATTCAGTATCTGCACAAGTGACCTGGGTTAGCTGACAATTTCCATAGACGATACGCTTCTTAAGACCTACCTGGACCGTCGGACTCTCAACTCCCAAGGGATCAATACCACCAAAGCACCTGGTGATTCCTTCGGACATTCGTCTTGGCCCCATCGTGCTCTGGATCCTGGAAACCTCCCCAGGCAAAACCTCTTTTCCTTTGCCTTTTTCTGCTGCTGTCGGCCGTCGCGGACTCTTTGGCCACCTTTCTATCGTGAATGCCCACCGCGCTTTGGGCAGAGACTCGACAAGCTGTCTGGTTGACTGAGACAAACTCCCACCGCCCATAATCGTATCTCCGTCGTGATCTCTTTGATTCTCCCCTGCCGCAGTCGCCAACGTTGAAGTGGGAGGCAGGCCCAGATTCACTCGTCCCTGGCTTGTGGCCAAACTCCGAGCACGGCTCCTCGCCTTTTCGACGGCAGCCACTGCCTCTTTCTGTTTCCTATGGTTCAAGTTCCTCGCGGTTAGAAACAGTCTGAACGTCTTGACATCCATATCCCTTTGCTGAATATTGTCTTCCTCCTCTTCTTCTTCTTCCTGTTCCTCTTCCTCTCCTTCAGACGAAGAACCAACCGCCCAAACAAATTCCTGCTCACGACTCTTCTCCCACCTGAGCCTGTCCTCTCGAGTACCGGCATAAATAACCTGTTCAACACTAACACCGCGGGACCTTGCCCTGGAAGCTTTATCCCCTTTGGAAGCTTTTTCAACCACGTCGCCGGGGAACGGACCAATATCCCTACGCCCCACCACTCTCTTCCTGAGACTCAACTTCGCAATACGCTCATGGTACCAAGGCTCGTACTCCACCATCTGCTTGAGTTCTTGTTGCTCTCGCACCTGCCGGCGGAGCTTGTACACCTCGCTCGGCCCCGGCCCGACGTGGGTAACGGGGTTGAGAGAGGGGAAGGCACATTTCTCGACAAGGTCAGGGTCGAAGGGCGGGCGGGTGTCGATGGGCTTTTTGGGAGGCGAGGGGGGCTGGAACTGGAGGAAAGTGTCTTCCTCCTGCTCCTGGCCGTAAAAGACGGGTGGACGGCGGTTGCGCTGGGGTCTTTGGGAGGCCATTTCCGTCTGTTGTTGTTGTTGTTGCTGCTGCTGTTGTTGAGGGGAGATGGAAGGAGTTGCGTGGTTGGTTAAGGGTAGTGGTAGTGGTGAAAGATTCGCAAGTAGGTTGCCAGCTGAGGGCAGCAAGGACGCGACTGTCGAGGGATTGCGAGTGACAGTTTGAGTTGAGTCACTCTGCTCGTTTTGTTGACCCTTTGCTAAAAAACAGGAGCGAGGGGTCCTCTCGCGAGAGCAAGTTGTCGCTCCTGTCTGTCTACAAAGCTGTCAGCTTGGATGTGTGCATGACTGTTTGGTTTTGTTCTGGTTGATAGGCGGGTTTGTAGGGAGATGGAAGGCAACTAACCTTTGTTGAGCAAGCCAGATATTTTTTACTGAAAAAAAAAGCCAGAAGCTTCAGGCAGAATGTGAAAGGTGGTGAAGGGTATCAAGGTTGAAAATATTTCTGAAAGGACAGTCGCCCGAGTAAAGTGCGTAAGCTGTCGCTCGTGTATCGTATCTTCTGGTAGCGACAGGTTGTTGAGACGGACAGCAAGCAAAGCGAATGCTGAAGAAGGTTGTTGCTCGTTGAGGCGTGACGCAGTAGGAAGAAGCACGTGTGAGGATATGAATTTGTCGGTCGTTGCAAACGCGTATTGCCAGAGGACGAGCAAGTGAATGGACGCGACGGAATGGTTCATGACGGGCCGTTACCAGAATTTGCAGACCGTCAAGGTTCGTTTTTATCGGTTATCATGGGATTTTCATCCGATGTCTGACACTCTCGCAGCACTCTGTAATCCTAGGTGTCGCCATGATTCAATAGGGCCGGCATTGTTGGGAGAATGGCAAGCGGGGTGTATGTGAGTCTTGCTACGAGGAGGAGAATATGTTGGACAGACCATACTCCTTGGAAGCAGACGAGGGAGGGGTGATTGATACTGGAAGAGCATTCTGATGATATCTATCATGGCATGATGTGGTGACTTCATAATACTGTATTAGCATCTGGACTGTCGAGTTTAACTCGTGGACATTTCTTTTCCATAATCCCCGACGACCATCTTCTCGTTAACAAACATTGATGAACAGGACATTGTGCCGGGCTGGCTATGAAGATGGATGGATAGATCGATAGTAACTACTATCACCTCGACCCTTTGATGAGCATAGAAAGCAGAGAGCAACAAAACAAAGGTCAAGGGGTAGGCAGATAACGTACTTTTCTTTCTAGCACCACTGAATTTGTCCCAAACTCTGTCTCACGTCTCGCGATATGCCGTGCCATCTTTCAACTGCTTGCTACCTCTTCTCTGATCATGGGCTCCGTCGTAGACGACAGACATTCGATGCCATCATGCCATAGACTGACTAGCATGTCCTGCCTCCCCTTCCACTCCCGGTCCCGTCGTTGTTATTTCTGCGTCCCAGCGGTATCCTCTCCACAAACGGCGCAAAGTTCCTATGATTCCTCCCCCCTCTTGTCTTGTGCTGATATTCTCTTGCCTGACGTTGCAGCTCCCGAAGTGCCTCTTCCGATGAGTCGCTGTCGGCGGTGGACATGTCAGCATCTTGGTCAGAATCACCATCATCATCCTCACTCAAAAAGCCCACAGCCGCCAACTGTCTCTTCAACTTGAACGTCCTCGTCTCGTCCGTAGCGAGCTCGGCATCTCTCTGGTTTGCCTCCTGGTCCTGCCACCGCATCCTCTTGGCCATCAAAATGTCCTCGTAGTTCTTGAGATAGCGCCGCGTGTCATCGTCCCACGCCACGCAGAAGCGGCGGTACAGAACGAAGCGGAGCGCATGGAGCAGGTCACAGCCCCAGACTTCTACCAGGTAGGCGACTACTACTGCGGCTGAGCGCTCGTTGCCTGTCTCGCAGCATACCAAAACTTTTCCCTGCTGGGTGCCGGAACTCCGCTTGTGGACTGAGACGAGGTGGCGGACGATCTTCTCGTTGAGGCGCGGGAACTCGCGGATGAGCTCTTGTAGCCCGCTGATGCCCACCGCTTCGACTTGCACGCCTAGCTCCTCGCAGACCTTCTTCGCTGGGGGCCCCAACGTCGGGAACGCGGGAACGCCGCCGTCCTTGTTTTGCTGTCCTTGTTGCTGTCCTTGTTGCTGCTGTTGTCGCTGTCCTCCCCCAAGTGCCAACCCCCCCATCAACCCCGTAAGTCCCACCATCCGATCCCTAACCACCACCACCATGGTCACCTTTTCTTTTTCCATCCACGCCTTATCCCTAACCACGCTCAACGGCCCCAACCACAGGCTCGGGTCAATAATCTTTTGGGCCGACCGACGGGATGAGTACTCCCAGCTCGAAGCCTGATCTACCGCTTCCTGCGGTGCACCGCCGTGGGCGATTATCGAGCTGTAATCGGTGTTGAGATCGAAGAGCGAAGGGTCCAGGTTCCTCGGGGAGGGGGTGATGGTGACAGAAATACGGCCTATGCATCGCGAGGCGGGGATGTCGACTGTGGGAGGAGAGGGCGGGCGGGTGTCGTAGGGGAAGGCGCGGGTTATGGAGCTATGGCTGTTGTGAATGAGGGAGCCGGGGGAGGGGGTGTGGGGGTCGTTTGGGTTTTGCATTTTGGGGATGTTTGGGTTGGGGGATTGGAGCGAAGGATAGTGCTAGTGAGAGATGTCTTGTTTGGTGGATCGAGAGAGATGTGAGTCGGCCGAGGATGTCTGCATGTGGTTTCTTGTCGTTGGAGTGGATATTTGGTGAGAGCTAGGTCAGCTCCTTGTAGGGTTGTTGATGAAGGAAGAACTCGGCTCGCAAAGTGAGGACGTGATTAGCTTCGACTGGGAAGAATTCGCCAAATGAGTGGAAGCGGTGCCGAGCTCTGTAGTTGATATGTGGTGTTCGAGTTGTAAAGGTGTAAAACAGGGTGGAACACTCGACCTACTAATAACGTGGCAGGCGCTAGGCGGTCTTATGAGGGCAGGTATAAACGTTATTCCGCTAGTTGGCGCTTCTTGCATTTGTTTGAACGAAAAACTCTTCATCTCATTCTGTTCAAAGGTCAGGAGAAAGAAAACCAAGTGAAGCCAGTCCGATCGGCTGTGAATGCTGAATGGAAGTCGGGTCAGACAATGGAAGATACCTAGTAAACATGCAATCAGTGCTTGAGGTTTCAATCGTCATTCCTTAGCAAACTGCCGTGTGAATCACGCTGTTTCCTGTTAACAGACAAAGCGGCATTGAGCAACGGCAACTAAAATTCAGGCGGGGACGAAGAGGGGAAGGCCCCATGCGCAAGCAGTTGACCGCACTGTAGGCCCTGCAGCTTGCCCAACTTTAGATCCGCCACGCAGATAGAAGTTGTGTTGATGCTCCTGCCCCTGAGAATGAGAGCCTCATCATCCACAAACATTTTCCACCTCACCACTGCATCATGCTAAGAGTAAGCCCGAAAGGAGAACAAAAAGCGACGCCCAAGGAGTCGTAAACAGAAGAACACGGTAAAGATATCCAAGGTAGAACAATGCGTCGAGAGTCACACATCAACGGCTGTTGCATTCCGCTTTCCCTCTATTTAACAATACTCCCAACGCAAAAATACACTACACGTTGCTTCGTGATCCCGTGGACTCCCGTCTCATGATCGGCTTCGTCTTGCCTGCAAGTTACTCAATGACCCTCCGTCTATAAAAATGCGCCTTCATGGGTTTGTGCCCTCCGGCTTCAAGAAGCTCTCCTTAGCCAGCGGCGACGGGTTCTCTGGCGTCACAGACCTAGATTCCACCTTCGGCCGGCCTTTGATTGCCAAACCAGGAGGAGCCAGCGTCTTCTTTCTCCTGACCTTCTCCGGCGTGAGGCTCGAGCTTCCCTTTCTCGTCAGCCCGGGCTCATCATGCTCGCCCCTTGGCGACGGCGTCGGTGTCGTGCTGCGCAAAGCACTTCCGTTCATGCTTCCCCTCGTCGTGCTACTACTCCTAGTACGCCTGTGTTCACTAGACACGGCCGCGGCGCGAGGATGGAGTGCCTTTTCGGATACGGAGCTGCCGTGATGGCGATGATGAGTTTTCTCCGAAACCGCAGGCCGCCGCCAAGGAAGCCACCAGAACCAGCCGCTAGTTTGCTTGCGCAGCTTGCGATCGCGTTCCTTGAGCTTGCCCCTCAACAATGCGCGTCGCTCGTTTTCCTTCTCCCAGTACTCGCTCCTGTACAGCTCCCAGTTTTCCCTGAACGTGGGACTAAACGGCTTCGCCAGTAGCAGCAACTTGACGTAATCGCCTCCGGGGCTCAAATCCTCTTCGTGTCCTCCCTTTTCCATGTCGTGGCTGCTCACATTCACAACCGGCAACGTCGGGTGTCCATGCCCACTCAGTCCCAGTTCCCTATCGACCTCCTTCAAGATAGCCGGCTCCACATAGCGATAGCTCGACGTGGCGTTTGAGAACCAGCCGTACGTCAAGAACCAGCCGATTGTCCCCAGCGCCTCCTTCCACCACGGTCTCTTCATCAGCACCACCTTGCAGTTGAACCCGCGCAGGCCGCGGTTGCTCACCGTCAGCCAGCGGCGGGGCCAGCGCACGCCGCGCTCCCAGATGCCCGCGGCCCACACGAGCACGCCCGTCATGATGCCGCCCAGGAAGCAGACCTTCTCGCCCGTCTCCACGACCCAGTATACGCTGCCGCCGACGCCGCTGCCGTCTTCGCGCGGAGCCAAGAAGAGTCCGTACCCGAACCCGGCCGTCCAGAGGCCCAGCAGAGCGAGAAAGAACGTGTGGTGGCGGCGGCGGGCGCGCAACTCCAGGTATTGTGCTCGCAGCGAGGCTTCGAGGATGAGCAGGTTCAGGTAGATCATGGACGGCGACGAAGGCGTGTGGCTGAGCGGGTCGCTGCTGGCGATGCCATTGTGGCTGCCCTTGGTAGGTGTCGAGGGCGCATTCGACGAGGCGATCGGGGTGGTGCCGCTGATGGCCCTGTTGAGGTTGTTGAGGTGAGGCAGGTCTTGGGCCATCGGCGCACCCTTGACGATGGAGTCGAGTGCGTCCGCCATGCTTGTGACCGTGGCCGTGTGTGTGTTCCCTGCTTTTGTGTATGTGTCCCGGACGGTAACTCGTCGGTCGGGGGGACAGCGCGAGGGATGCGCGCAGTAGACGAGGTACTCGGTGTCAGAGGGAAGGGTTCCGTTGGTCGTCGGCCCGGCTGGGGAATCGGAGGATTAGGTGTATTGTTATCGGCAAGTCGTCTGATTTTCAAGTGTCACGGCAGCATGTCTGCCCAAAGCGGGAAGGGTTTTGCGCAATGCGCGTTCGGGTGTCCGCGGGAAGCCCCTGAACTGTCACGGATGCGTGGACTCGCTCGACCGGTGGCAGCCTTGTGCAACTCTTGTGTGATGTTTGTTTGGTCTGAAGGACTAACTGGAGTAACCGTCTGGAATCTGTTGAGAAGAAGCTAGAACGGACAGTGGAGGCTCTGACTAGTTGACCGCTACCGTGGGAATCCTTTGCTTCTTTCCAGGCGTGTTTTTGGAAGGAACCGGACACTTCCAGGGGGAATTGTCTTGACCGCCTCAAACCACTGCACGCACCACTTATACCTACCTTTCTTTATTTGGTTTGTACTGGAATGGTTCCCGTCCTCAGAAGCCGAACCGTGGAGTATCTGGATGTTGGGGAGAAGGAACTAATTCAAAGAAACCAGAAAAAAAGGGGATTCTAGTGTCTGCGCCGTTATGTCATTGCTGCAGGTGGTCATGGTACTTGTAGGGTACCTCTTTTGACAGGCGAGACTAGCCGGATTTCTGAAGTACCTGACGGGTGCCTTGACAAGAAGTGGGGAATTGCTGTTATTGGGCTGGGCTTTTTGGCTCGCGGCTTCACATTCTCATGCATGCAAACAATGCAGCTTCTCCTGAAAGTCCTTTCAAAGTGGAAAGGCAGAAAGGCAAACCCATCTTCTCCGCGATGGAAGCCGAGGACCAGTGATGATAATACCAGCCAGAGTTAGCCAATTGAAAGCAACACTATAGATAGGTGTCAACAAACTTGGACATGATAGGCCGCAGCTACGGCTCTTATCGAATCAGCAGTTCCGGAGCCGGAAGTTGTTGAGACGTCATCACCTCAGATCTGGGGAACGGGGGGTGTTCAGATTCACCGAATCCAGACAATGTGCCCCTGTGGACGTTGATCGGGGTGTCGGGCCCTGGGGACGCGCTAACTCCGAGGGAAAATGCGGGCAATTACGGGCACTCGACCGCATCGGCGGGAACACGAACAACAATTGACAATGAATGAATCATTGAAAGAAGCGAACTGAGCGGACAAATACTGTAATCGCCCATTCCCGTCCCCGGCCGCGATCCCAACGAATGATGAATGGAGCCTCCGGATCTTTTCAGCCTTGGGTCGTTGGGAGGCGGGAACTTTGCAACTGGCCACAGCTTCTTCAACAAAACTCTCGTATGGGCTGGTCAGGTGAGTGGGGTAAGTGGCCAAGTAGACCGGGAGCGGTCTGTTTCGCCCGCGGATCGTGTTTCGTCCAGATCTGTCATTGGTGCCATCGAGATCCATCTGTTAGTGCTTAACCAGCTATCCAAGCACAAAACACTATCTAAACCGGCTAGGCCACGATGGTCCATGTAATGCGATAGGCTAGGACGCATTCACTCGCAACTTACAATTATAAGCCACTTCTGCCATCGTTGGCTTGAACACCCCATACAATAATTAATGTGTCAGCATCCTTCCAACTAATAAGGGGGCATCCGTCCGACGCGCAAACCTCCCTGCTGCCTTGAGGATGCTCAAGACATATCCTACAACCATTTCACTTCCTAAAAGACTGAAGCTCGTCTCCGCCGTTGGACGCTTCAACTCTACCACCACCTCGACGTCCTCTCCCGACCCGACTTATAGTACACAACCTGGCTATCGCCAATATCGACGTCAACAAAGACCAGCCAGCACCACAACCACAACCACTTCCTCGACCATGTCGGCTTCCGACACAACTCTTCCTCCTCCGTCCTCGTCGCGGGCAACGCAGACACAGGCTGAGAAAGATTCCAAGTCTCGCGGTGCCGGCTCTGTCTTTTTCCCTCTTGGCTACAAGGAAGCCGCACAGCAATGGGTAGGTTATCCTCTGTTCCGCTTAGTTTTACACCTTGTACGAGAACCGTTCCTCTCTAACACGACGTTTGAATCACAGTGGTCCAGCGTAACCGCCCGCCAAGCAGAGCGCAACGTCCTCTCCTTCATCCCCTACCTCCGCGAAGCGACCGCCGACAACGCCTCAACCGCCTCCCAGCTCTCTGACCTCGCCAATGCCGACCCCTTCGGCCACCGCGTATGGCGGCAAACCATGGTCCCCCTCTCCGGCAAAGACCGAGCACTAAACGAATTCTCGATCGAGCGAGTCGGCGAACAAGCCGATGACACTCTCGTTATGCTCCACGGCTACGGCGCCGGCCTCGGCTTTTTCTACAAGAACTACGAGCCGCTCAGCCGCGTTCCCGGCTGGAAGCTCTACTCCCTCGACATGTTGGGAATGGGCAACTCTGCGCGCCCACCGTTCAAGATCCACGCCAAGGATCAGCAGGGAAAGATCCGCGAGGCTGAGGCCTGGTTCATTGATGCGTTGGAGGAGTGGCGACGGGCTCGCAAGATCGAGCGGTTTACGCTCATGGGCCATTCGTTAGGTGGTTACCTCGCTGTCTCGTACGCGCTCAAGTACCCCGGCCGTCTGAACAAGTTGATCCTCGCTTCGCCGGCGGGCATCCCCGAGGACCCGTGGGCTGTCAATGCCGCGATGCCCGAGCCGGAGGAGTCCGCCTATGGCAACGAGTTTACGCAGGATCAGGAGAGCATCGTCAACCGCGAGACGCCCGAGGGCGGCGCAAATACTGCTTTCATCCAGGCTGACTCTGAGGATAAGAAAGCGGTCGCGTCTTCCATAAAATCCAACACCAACACCAACGGCAAAAAGGACACAGCCCCCCCTCGCCGCCCCATCCCAGGCTGGGTCTCGTGGCTCTGGGATGCCAACGTCTCCCCCTTCTCCATCGTGCGCATGACCGGCCCCTTGGGCCCCCGCTTCGTCTCAGGCTGGACCTCCCGGCGCTTCAACCACCTGCCCCCCGAGGAAAAGGAGGCCTTGCATACTTACTCCTACTCGCTCTTCCGCCAAAAGGGATCAGGCGAATACGTCCTCCCCTATCTCCTCGCCCCGGGAGCGTTTGCTCGTAGTCCCGTGATCAACCGCATTCAAGACGTCGGCCGTCAGATCATTGCCCAATCCCAGCCCCAAACACCAGAAGGAACACCGGCTGCGCCCATCCGCGAGGCCGGCTTCCCCATAGTCTTCCTCTACGGCGAAAACGACTGGATGGATGTCGCCGGTGGTTACGCAGCCGAGGAGAAGATCCGCAAAAGGGTGGAGCAGGCTTTGCTAGACAAGAGCAGGACGGAAGAAGAGAGGAAGAGGGAGAATGGAAGTGCCAAGGTGGTGGTTATCAGAAGGGCAGGTCATCATTTGTATATTGATAACCCGGACGAGTTTAATGAGGTTGTGAGGAAGGAGATGGAGGAGACGAAGGCGTGGGGGGCGAGGATGAGGAGGGAGGGGCTGCTCCCGCCGACGCCTGTTGAGAAGTAGCTGGGCTGGGTCGAGTGAGTGGTCATATTGGGTTTGGTAAAAGGTTGGGTTTGGCTTAGATGGCGTTGTTGGGTTTCTCTTGTCTATAATTTTTCCTCCGCTGCATGTAAATATATAGCGGCGTTGTGGGATTTGGTTTTGGTTATACGGAATGGATTGGGAAGGATATGGTTGGCCATGGGAGATGACCGTGTGTGGACGGATACACTCATGGAGTATATAATCAGCGGGGATCTAGGCATTGAAGGAGTTTGTTTTTGGGAGGTAAGGGAGCAGAGGCGCTTGAAGTTGAAGATAGAACTTTTGTGTAGAGAGAGCTTATAAGAGCATATGGAGTACGAACGATATGGTTATGCAAGTTGATGGATAGAAGTCCTACTTGTGCAAGCTTACAATCTCGATGATGAACAAATATTCATGTTGTATAACTATACGTTTGAGCAGCGCGGCACTGCACAGGCATTTCACTGTTGAACCACTCAGACGAGTATTTGAAACCACCTGTCATTTTTTCGTGCCTCCAGTCAAAATACCATGGATAATAAAACAGCGCCAATCAAAGAAACTCTTCCACACATTCGCTTAGATCAGGTTTTCCCTCGTCCACATTATGCTGCCGCATCCTCCAAGGATGAAGAGACCTCCGCAAGGAGGTGAGCCGTTGAATTACTAATACGACGGCATGAGTCTGAGACGAAAGACCTCCTTCCCCCCTTGCAGGATCTCACAACAACTTCCTAACCAAGTCACCTCCCCTACTCATCGTCCCCAAGCTCCTCCACCTTTGGGGCAACATAGTTTCGCTGTGCTGCCGCCGTAGGTGTAGCAGTAGCAACTTGAGTGTCGGTAGCGGTAGTCACAGCAGTAGCCGGAGCAGGTTGGCCGGTAGTAGCGGCAAACGTAGCATTGGCCTTGGCACTTCCGGCAGGGGTCTTGGACTTGCTCTTCTTCTTTCCTTTCTTGGGGTTGGGCTGTTTTTGTTGTTCACAAATTGTCAGTATAAGCAACTCCTCAAGTTCAACAAGGGGGAATCGACAACAGAGAAGACGAAGAAAAAAACTCACATCATGCCAAGCCCAGACAGGCTTAAAACTCTCCACGACACTGACGTCCTCCCACAAGTTCGGGAACAGCCAGAAACCCGGCGATAGCACAAAGTACGTGATGCAGAACAGAATAACGCGGAAGATGGCCATGGCGAAGAACAGACCCAAGAACATCAGGAAACCCCAGCTGAGGTAGTAGACGCCCTGGCGCATCTTGAGAGGCCACAGCGGGTACAGCACCACGGCGAAGATGACCAGCAGGGCGAGCGCCGCGTATACCTTGCGCATCACCTGGCTGCCCTCCCACAACCACACGTAGTACATGTCGTCCTGGGCGTCCTGCTGCGGCTCGATCCGCACCGTCCACAAGCCCTTGACGCGCTTGCCGCCGCCGTGCGGCTTCTTGGTGGGCGGGTGGTCGTGGCCCTCGTGCGGGTCAATCTTGACGACGCGCAGGGCAAGCATTGACATGGGCAAAAGCTTGAAGGTGTTCTCGAGCGAGGCGCGGTCGGTGATCTCGGGCAGGAGCGGGTTCTTCTTGCGAGCCTTCTCGTAGGCGGGGGACTGGAGAGCACGGAGGGCACGTTTGACTTGAGAGATATGTCAGGTTGGCAAATTGGATACTTGGGGGTCTCAATGATTTCGCATATAGCTCACCTCTGAACATGTCCTTGCGTTCGCCATTGAGGATAACGGTACGGGGCTTGAGCTCCTGGCTGCGGAGGAACTTGGCGAGGGCGAGAGCTTCGGGCTTAGGAGGTCCGGGAACAATGGGGCGAGCTTGACCAGCCGGAGGACCATGCTGGTGCTGATGTTGATGCTGGTGGCCGCCTTCTTTCTGAGATGCTCCTTCTCCTCCTTGTTGTTGTTGTTGTTGCTGTTGTTGCATCTGCATTTGTCTCATCATCATCTGCTGATGCTGTCTCTTGAGCTGCTCGACAAACTCGGGAACGGTCATGCCAGCCTTCTCAGCATCAATGGCAAGCTGTCTCTGGATCGCCTGGATCTGCTCGGGCGAGGGCATCTGGCCAGGAGGCGGCATGGGCATTTGCCCTGGGCCCGGTTGAGGAGGACCCTGATTCATGGTTCTGTCTCTTGCGATGATGTCGATGTCTCGGTAGAAAAGGAGGCGACAATTGTGGTGCTCCGGGAGAGTCGTGGTTCAGCAATTCCTCGTGTGTGTTGTGGTTGATACTAAAAAGATACCGTTGCATTAAAAAAGGATGACGGAACTAAACCTCCATTCCAAGCTGCGATCTGTACTTTACACATCCCGACCAGCCAGGCTACCTATTGCGGCAGCTGTGAGCGCTAGGCCCGTGGCCCTTGCTTTGAATTACCGTGGCCATCGCCCAATGACACCCAGGCCAAGACTGTACAATGCATACCGCTTCTACTCACTCAATTTGTTTTTGCTCGAAGAGGTCTGGCGGTCCCACATAACCATCTGGGACCACCCGGCGGTCCCGCACTGCCCGATCTGGGTATATAAGCGAGGCGCCGTGCAGCTAAGCGAGGTTGACAGCCCCTGCCACTTGTTCGGCCACGTTTACATATCGGAAACGCTAGTTGGGTAGACTCAAATCTCTCCCTAGGTAGACTAAACCCACTTTTATTGCTAAGTAAACTGCGCACACTACCATGTAACTGAGGCTACGTAATCGATGCCCGCGCATTACCAAATCTACGTCGTCGTTGTTGTTATTTTTTACGTAAAACTATTTAAAATTATTAATCTAATTAATTATTTACTACTAAGAGAGTTAATACGGTTCTTACTACTACAATTACTATCCCTATTAAGGCTATACGTACTAGCCAAAGTATATGTACTTACCCTAATTCTAATGCCCGCTATATAAGTATTGCCTAGAGTGCTAGAGAGCTCCTATTAGGTCGCTAAGGACCTGTTAGTTGGCTAGCCTCGCAGAGGCTCGGGGCGAGATATTAGAAGGTAGCGAATTATTCCAGCTAGCGCCGTATCGTAGCGTCGGGCAACGGCAATGCCGCTCCGGCCTCAACTACTATAGGATTAAAGGAGTAATACTATAAATAATTATTTCCGTTAATTCCGGAGTAGAGAAATTAAATTTTAATTTATTTTTTATTCTTCCCCCTAATTTGGCTTCCTTACGTATTTGCCCTATCCGTAGTTATTTTAATTTACTTACCTCTACTATTTTAATATATTGAAGTTTCGACCTTTACAGGAATTGAGCCGATACTAATAAAATGTAAATACGTAGCGGTCGTTCCGTTTCCTAAATTACCCGCCGAAATTTATATATTCGCTTTTATACTTCTTCTATAACGTAAAATTATATTATTACGCCGCTAGCCGCCGATACCCTTTTACTTTCCTCGCCGCCTAGAATTACCCCTTTTTAAAACCTTAATATTATTATTTTAATTGTATTCCCCCTTTATTATTAGTCTATTATTGAAGAAGTAGACGATAATAGTAGTAACAATAATTAATTTTATTCTTCTAAAGAAACCCGTAATTATTTCGACTATTTTAAAATTAATATTTTTAAACGTAAGTATAAATTCTTTAAAGTCCGTACTAGCGCTATTTAATTTTTATTTTCCTACTTCCTATTATATATATCGGCTTAGGATTAGTATATTTTTATCGATTTATCTAAAAGCGATTAATACGGTAATTACCTTTTTATTCTTTTTAATTTCCGCTATAAGGATTATTTTTTTTATAATTAAATTCGCTTTTCTACTATATTTCCGCCTCCTACTATTATTCCGCCGGTTATTATTTTTAAATCCCCTATATCCTCCCGGCCTACTTAGACTTCTTAATTATCCTCTTCCAATTATTATTTTAAATATAATATTATTAAATTTACGGGCGAAAATTATATTTAATTTTATAATTATATTTACAATATCGATAATTATTATAAAGATTTCTTTAATACTTCTATTAATTATACTATTAGTTATATCGAAGGTAATTTTAAAAACGCTTAGATCCGTTATATTACCGGCTTTAAAAAATAGTTAAGCTACAATCCTAATTATAATAAATTTACATAATTAAAGTTTTAAGACTTTTTAAAGAGAAAATTTAATATTAGTATATAGAATATCGAACGTAGCGCCTTTACTAACTTCGAACGAATATATTAAGGCCTTATAGAATCCGTTTGCGATTTTTATAATTAATATTATATTAAAGCATTTAATTTACTTTATAAATAGTAAAAATATTCGTACATTATTATTTGGGCTAACTACCTTCGTTTTTAGTTATAAAAAAACGTTTTAGTAGCGGCGGGTATCAATACTTTAAATTAGGCGGTAATATACGTAGAGCGGTTAAAAGGCTTCGAAATTAATTTCGAATTATTTATATAATATTATTAATTTCAAATATCTTTTTCTAATTAATTATCGCCGTCTTTTTTTCTTATTATTATTCTATTTTTTATTTCTACTTTTATTTCTAATTCTATTTCTATTAGTTAATTTACTACTTATCGTCCCCTTCCTCCCTTTATAATAAATTTTAATATTATTTATAATTATTATAATTAATAAAGTTATATTTATAATTATTATATTTAAGCGAAGTTGCGTAGTACTTACTAAGAATATAGTAATATTAATTATATTACGTTTATTTATATTAAGAAGGCCTATTTTAATTATAATTAAATTAGATATATAGCGTATAATTATTTTTAAGCTTCTAGAACGTTAATTTAAAGTACGAACGTTAAACCAATTATATTAATAAAGATAGTATTAACCTAAGAAGGCGTAAGTGTATTATAATTAAATTTGAATACGAAATTGTTAGTAAGGATTTATAGGGATTGGCGGAAAATATATAAGTTAATAGATTCTAACGTAGAATTGAATTTTATTAGGAAGTATTTATTTTTAATAAATATTAAAATTGAATTTGTAAATTACCGTTTCGTAGACTTCTTTTTTTAATCTATCCCTATATAAAGTTCGATTATTTATTTTATTAAATTACATAATTCCTACAGTATTTAGCGGAAATATAGGATTATATTTATTATCGTTAATTCTTTTAGTATTAACGTTATTTTTAATTATTTTTAGTTTTGCGAATATAATTTTAAAATCGATTAGTCCCGAAGGAAATTCCGTTTTTATATCCAAACCGGCGATTTAAACATAAGCTGGGAATTAACGAAGGAAATTTATAAAGCTACGGCTTACTTTTATAAATTACGTTAGAATTTTATTCCGATATTAAATTTAAAAGAAGCATTGTAGGCCTTTCGGAATTTTAATCCCCCGCTATTTACTAATATTCCGTTCGAAGTATTTATATTAATTTAAATAGAATTTTCTACTCTATTTAATAACCCGGGTTTATCTAGTATTTATCCCGATATATTCGCTACTATATCCTTTAATATACTTTTTAAAGTTTTTTATATTATATTAAATAGAATTTATCTCCTATTAGAATTTTTATTAGAATTAATACTTTTAATACTACCCGAACCGGAAGAGGACGTAGCGTTTATTACCGTTGAACTAATAATTTTACCCGAGTATAAGGAATTCTAATAAGTATTCGAAATATCGGCCGCCCTTTTACTATAATATAACCGTTTTAAATATTATATTAATTTAAAGGAAGGGATATCCGCGCTTTAAGGACCGATTTATACATTTAATATTAAAGAATTAGAAATATTCTAAGAATAATTAGCAGAAGCGTTATATAAAAAATAGATTCGGCTTTCTATTAATTTAGTAAGGGCTCTTATTATTTTTATTCCTAAGAAAGGAAGTAAATTAAAATTATATATTAATTACCGGGCGTTTAATAAAGTTATAAAGAAGAATTATACGATATTACTACTAATTGGGGAAATTTTGGACTAGTTAGCGTTAGTAAAGATTTTTATTAAATTAGATTTAAAAAACGCCTATTATTATATTTATATTAAATAAGGAAATGAAGAGAAGACGGCGTTTCGTACGAAGTATAAATATTACAAATTTTTAATTATATTTATAGGGTTAATTAATACGCCGGCGACGTTTTAAGTATATATTAACGATACTTTAGTAAAATTAATTAATACTATTTATATTATTTACTTTAATAATATTATAATCTATAGTAAGAATGAAAAAGATTATTATAAGTATATTAAAAAGGTCTTTTAATAATTACGCAAATATAATTTCTATATTAATTTAAATAAATACGAATTTTATATTTAGAAAATATTATTTTTAAACTATATTATATCGTCGGAGGGTATTTCAATAAACCCGGAGTAAGTAGAGGCAATTATAAATTAAGAAGCTCCGATAAATATTTATAATATTTAAATTTTTTTAAGGTTTATTAATTTCTACCGACGGTTCGTAATATTATACTTTAAAATAATAGTACTATTAACGGAATTATTAAAAGGAAATAAACGACGGCTATTCAAATTATTAAATAATGTGAAAATAACGTTCGAAGAATTGAAATAGCTATTTTAAAAAGTGCCTATATTAAAATACTTCGATCTATTATTATTTATCCGAATAGAAATAGACGCATTAAATTTCGTAATTAGAGTAGTATTAATATAATTATATAATATTCGGTAGTATTCTATTATATTTTTTTCGAGGAAGAAATCGCCGGAGGAAATTTAATATAGTATTAGGGACAGGGAATTATTAATTATTATCAGGGTATTAAAAGTATAGAAATAATATTTATTATATACGGACGAGCCGTTCTTAGTAATTATAAATTATTTAAATTTTTAATATTTCCGGAATAAGGATAAGGTTAATACGAAGTAGAATCGTTAGGTATTAAAATTAACGGCGTATAATTTTAATATTAAATATTAAACGGGGAAATTAAATTTAACGGACGGGTTATTAAAGAAATTATAATTATATAAGGTAATAGACATATTAGAAGATAGTTATTTATTATTAAAAATATTCGAAGAAGGAAAAACGAAGGGTAGGGCAATAAAAGAGGGTTCTATATTAAGAGGAAACGTTAGGAGAATATTATTAATTAGGAGGGAAACGTAAAACGTAGTAGTAGAGTAAAAGGAGTAGAACGAAGACGGCGGAAAGGACGAATTAATATAGGGATTAGAGTAGGAAAACGATATTTAGGAGCGGAAAGGAAGGAAATTTAGAGAATATACTAATAAAAACGAATTTAAAGAAACGCCGAAGAAAAGGGTAAAGTTTATAAACAAAAACGCTATTACGAAGAGAAAGAGGACGAACAATACCGTTATTAAATAAATAAATATATATATTATTATTATAAGGGTAAAAAAAGAGGAAGAACTATTACCGCTATTAAATTAATAAATAATAAAAGTGTAGAAGGAGGATTTATTCGTTTTAGAAGAAATATAGAAGGAATTAGGGAAGGGGCGTAGAATAGAGAATTAGAAGATAGGGGAAAATAGAATTTTATATTATAATTACTAAATTTATATCCTAGAGTATTTATATATAGAATTTTTATACGTTTATTATAATAATACTACTATCGGTTATTTAGAATAATAGAAAACCCTTAAAAAGATTAATTAATTCTATTATTAGCCGACTATCGCCGTCGACGTCGAAATATATATATGCTAATACCTAATTTACTAAAAAGTAAAATTACGAAATTACTAATTTTATAAGTTTTTAATATCCTTACCCATTCCTACTATTTTTTAGTAGGATATTTCCTACGACTTTATTATTAAACTACCGCCGTTATATGATTTTATATTGAATTAAATTTATAACGCCGTTTTAATTATTATAGACCGATTTATTAAATTCGCCCTTTATATTCTAATATAGAAAACTATTAACGTTAAATAGTTTGCTTATTTTTTTTAATAATACGTTTTTCGATAATTTAATTTATTCAATTTTATTATTTCTAACTAAGGTAATTTATTTATAAATTTTTTCTAGAAGATTTATTACGAATTTTTAGAAATCCGACGCCGCTTTAGTACTATATAATATCCTTAGACGGACGGCTAAATTAAACGTTAGAATTAAAATTTCGAATCTTATTTTCGTATCTTCTATAATTTAGAGTAAAGTAATTAGGTAAAGAAATTAGTATTAGTATAATAAACGTATAATAATTATTTTTATACTATTATTAGGAAATCCTTATCCGAATTGTTATTTAAGTATTATTTACGAAGGCCGGCCGATTTAGAAAGAAACCGAAGAAATATATTATTTGACGCTACTATTAATTATATTAAAGAATTTATTTAAAATTATATTAACATTATCGAAATATTAAAAGTAGCTAACGAAAGGTACGCGAAATAATATAATAAGTCGCGTATAATTAAAGAATTCGAAGTAGGAAATTATATTCTTTTTAATATTAAAAATATTAAATAGAAGTATTTAAATTAAAAATTATTAAATAAATTCTTAGGGCCTTTCCAAATTACCGAAATAATTAGTAATAAGAAAATAGTATACCGTTTAAATTTCCCTAATTATTATTATATTTATTTAATATTCACTATCGCTTTACTAGAACTATATTACAGCGACCTAATAATAATAATACCCTAGGGCGAAGTAGTAAATATTAAAAGAAATAAAAAATAGTACGAAATCGAAAAAATTATAAAATATATCAGTTTAAGAAAGAATTAATAATTTTAAGTAAAATAGAAAGGGTATTTAGAAAATAAGAACGAATAAATATTACGAAAGAATTTAAATTGCCTAGAATTATTAATAGAATATAAAGAGTAAGAGTAATAGCGGAAGCGTTTGAAAGAAAGCTTAAAAATTAAAGTAATAAGGATTAATTAAGTAGGTAGTAAAAATATAGCCGCCGTTACTACTATTAAAAAGAAATATTTAAATAAGGGATATAGATTGTAAAAAAATATAAACCGTAAAAATTATAAACTATAGAAGACATAAACTATTAAAATGTAAATTATAGAAGGAATAAATTATAAAAAATATAAGCTATAAAAAATATTATTATAAAAGAGACGTAAATTATAGAAAACGTAAATTATAAAAGACGTAAGTTGTAAATAATATAAATTATAGAATTACGAAATATTAGGGTTATAAGGAAAATAAAAAGAATTAGGGAATTGGGGAAATATATTAAAAAAGGTTAGGGCCGGCGAACCGAAGAGAATAGTAGTATATTAGAGCCTACTATTTTAAAAGCTATAATAATAATAAAAAATTAGGGAAGATAACAAATTAAAAAATATAAAAATATACTAATAATTTTATCTTCGACTTTTTTCTATTTAATTATATTTATTCCCCCTCCCCTTTTAAAAAAAGCTTAAACTATTAAAAAGAAAAATTAATAGTACGAACGTCGATATAGGAATTAAACTTATTATTTTAGAAATTATACCCTTACATATAATTATCGTATTTACTAATAATTTTCGTATTTAAATTTTTTTATAATTATCGACCGCTATTAATTTAGTAGTAATAGTATTATAATTTTTAGCCGTAAGAGTACTAATAAGGATTAAGGCGTTGCTAGCGTAAAGTTAAAGGGAAATAATCGGGGGTAATAAACGTTAGACGTTTATATAAATAGTTAGTACTAATTAGAAAATATTATCGAAGGTAGGTATAGACGCGGTAGCCGTAAGGAATTTAAGTATATTAATAATAAGAGCGGGGTCGGTAGTAAAGGTAACGCTAAAGAAATTAAAATCGAGAGCGTTTACTACTTAAAGGGCTACCTAATTAAAATTAACGTTACGAAACCTATATTAAACGTACTAAATTACTTTATAATTAATTAATTTATTAAATTCGCGAAGGAAAATATAAAACTATTTATAAAGAGTGTAAATACCGGTACGAAGTTCGGCGGTATATTGGCGAAGGATTTCGGTAATTATAATATTAGCGGGAGTAGTTACCCCAAATTTAATAATAATATACGCCGATTTTTAAAAGGCGTAAATTAAATTATAAAATATAGGAAGGAAGTTATAAAGGCGATTATTAACGCCGGTTTAATAATAATTCGAATATTACGTAGGGCGGTTGGTTAAAAAAGTAAAAGAAAAAGAAAATTGGGATTAAAAATTAGAGGATTAAAAAGGAAGAAAAGGGATTTATAAATTAGAACGTAAATATATTTAATTACTATTTCTATTATAACGGTAATAGGGGTACCGAAGGGTAGAAGTACTATAGCGTTTATAATATCCTAAGTAAATTAAGCGTAGGGGGCTTTACGGATATTATTAAATAAAAAGTAAAAATAAAATTAATAAGATAAATAAAGGGGAAGATTTATTTAGTATTAATATAGAGGGTAATAAACTAATAAATATAAAAAAATTGCCAGTAAATAGTAGAAAGGGTAATTATATCGTTAATAATAATATACTAATTAATAATACGCGTAGAAAAGAAAAAAGAAGAGGGGAAGAAGAAAGGGAGGGAAGATAAATTCTTATAAAAAAATTAAAAGGGTACAACTAAAAAAATTCGAGGTAGGGTTAAAAATAAAATTAAATAACTAAAAAGGTATATAAAGAAATAAAGAAAGGAAGATAGGACGATAAGGGGTAGAAAATAAAATAAAAAGGCGGATAGAGGGCAAAATTAAAAGTTAAGACGAAGAGGATTAGATAATAATAAGAAATAAGGAAATGGGGAAAAGGAAATAGGATAATAAAAATTAGGAAGTAGGCTAAAAGGGCGGGTTAAAAATAGGATAAATAAATAAAATAGGAAGAAGAAAGACTAATAAAGGGTAAACCCTTAAGATTAAAAGCGGCGATATTATAGTAAGGAAGAAAGTATAGCGTTCGGGGGTAGAAAAAACTAATACGGCCGTAAACGCCGGCCGATAACTTCGGCGATAAGCCGCTTTAAATATAAAAGAAGACGGATTATAAGCGGAGGATTCGGCTACGGGGAAAAAATCGCCGGATTAGGGGCTTAGGTATAAAGGTTTCTAGGATAGAACTTTATAAGGGGGGGATTTATATTAGGTCGCTAAGGATTTATTAATTAATTAACTTCGTAAAGGCTCGGAGCAAAATATTAGAAGGTAACGAATTATTTTAGCTAGCGCCGTATTATAACGTCGGGTAATAGTAATACTACTCCGGCTTTAACTACTATAGGATTAAAAGAGTAATACTATAAATAGCTGCTTCTATTAGCTCTAGAATAGAGAAATTAGGCTTCAATTCATCTCTTACTCTCCCCCTTAATTTAATTTCCCTACGTGCTTGCCCTGTCCGTAGTCACTTCGACCTACCTACTTCTACCATCCTAACAGCTCCTCCTATATTATTACCTAAATTATTAAATTCCTATAAGTGTCACAGGGCTAGATCACATGCCCTGTGCCTTGCGTGCCATTAGCCAATGCGCTGTCATATACAGCCATACACAGCCATTGCCATGGCACTAGGTCTAGCCTTAGCATAGAGGCTCAACGAGCCCTATATCATGCCCTAGCTAGCACACACCTCTTCCTTACTCTCTTCGTACAATAATATACATTATACTACAAACCTAATAGTACCCTTACCCCGTAATAATTTATTATACTTTTAATTACGCTGCGCGCGTATAAGAATAAAAAGATATTAATTAGTAATTTACTAGCAATTAAGAAATTAATTAAACCCAATATTCTACCTTTATAGGATTAAAGAAAACCCTAGAATAAGCTTCAGCAATTATCGTTAACGCTTAAAATCTAAATCAACTATATATAGCCCGCACAATTATTTTAATTACCCTAAAAACAATAACGATACTAAATTAATTATTATTAATAAATATATTAATACCGAAACTAAATCTTTAGCTATTAATATTTATTCCCTTAATTTCCTAAGCGAAGTAATTAATATTAATACTTAAACGGAAGCTTTCAATTATTATATAACCAATAATTACCCTATCCTTACCGGACAAAATCCGTAGGGCCCCCCCTTAAACTATACCAGCCCTAAATATTACAAGCCGGGTTAATTACCTAAAAGAACAAATATTCTACCCTCTTTTCAATTAAACAAAACTATTACCAATAATACCCTGGCAATCCTTACCTTGCGTATATACGGTTTAAATTATAACTGTAAATTATTTTAGGCCTACCTCTATAATAAATTTCAAAATAATAATTATATTTATAAATACTCTATTATTTACTATTAATAGACTAAGAATATAATATAATTCCTAGCCTTCGCCGCAATTATTAATATAATTTCTAAGGCCTTTAATAACGTTAAGCGCGATTACTATTAGGAAAATTTAAAGAAGAAAGCCGATAAAAACGTTTATATCCAAGCCTAAAAAACTTTTTAGAATAATATTATCTATTAGAGAAACGAGGTTAAAAGATAATTTACCGAATTTAAAAAAGCGGAAGTAACTTTTAACGAAAATAGTATTTTAATAGTTCAAATTTACTTTTTATAGGGTAGGATAGCCTATTTAAATACGGAAAACGAAAATTTTAAAATAGAAAATAATACCTTTAAAATAATATTTAAAACTAACCCTAGTACCGACTTTAATAATACGGCCGTAGCCCCCAATTACGGATTACGTCGCTATATATTTATAAACCTAAATGTCTTTAATATTAAAAAATAATTAATTAAAAATTATAATACTACGTATATAATTTAGCGTATAAAGATTCGTCTTTATTAGGCCTACGATAAATAGTATTTTTTAATAGAATATAATAAATTTATATATATTTTCGTATACTTCGGGAAATTACCGATATCTATTATCGAATTAAATATATAACCTATCTTTAATAACGATTTTTAAAATATATAGAAGTAGTAAACGGCCGAAGAATTTATTATGTACTTTAATAGTCGTTATAATATTATAAATATAAAGGTCGAAGCCGATAGGGCTTTATAGAAATTATAAATAAAGAATTCCTTTTAGGATTTCGTAAATAAATTTACTTTATATACTGACCGTTGCAGTATAAGTAACATTATACGCGTATTTATATTCCGTTAAAAAGTTACTAACTAATTTAAAAGTTCGGTTACTTATTAATTAAATATTCTTAATAACGAAGATTTCTAAAGATAGTTTCAACTTTTTAATAAACTAGTACGCTATTACGAAGAAAATACATTCTAGAAAAAACTCTCCAACCTAACCTTTTCGGAAAACCGGGGCAATTTAAATAATAATAATACCGGCGGAGGATCCTCTTCTAAAATAGTATCCTAAGGCGGCGATACTATAGATTTAAACGCCCTAAGCGCTAGCTTATATAAATTAGTACCTACAAACCTCTAAAAGAAACGATAGGATACTAGTAAATATTAAAAATATAGTTAATTAGGCTATAATTAAAAGAAATAGTAGAACTTGGTTAATATCAACAATAATAAAAGTAATATCGAAGGTACTAGGATTAACCAACTACCCGTTAATTATAAAATAAAGCCTAATTAAAATAATTATAGTAATAATAAAAAGGGCAATAATATTAACGCCGCCGATACTACCGATAAAGCTAAATTAGAATTAGGAAAAGCCGAACTTTCGTCCTAAATCGCAAACGGAAACTATTGCCCGAAGGGAATAAGAAGGAATAGGAAAGCTTAGAAGTAGAAGGATACCTAAATAAATATAATAAGGATATTTTAAATAAAGAATTATACCGGGACTAAAAAAAAAAAATTTTAGAATTATTATTTATTAATTTAATAATAGTTAAATTAGAAAAATTTATTTTCCTTTCAAATTACTTTTTTTATAGCAAATATAAAATATACTACCTAGCGTTAGTCAATAGTAATTATACGGGTAAAGGATTTATTAATAAGAATTTTATCGAACGAAATAAAATACTAATAAAGAAACTAGACCGCTTAAAGCCTTTAAAGCTAACTAACAATAATATTAATACGTATATTATAAATTTCGTTAAGCTTATAATACGGATTAGCATTTATAATAAAGAAAATAAATTATTTATATTTACCCTATTATTAGAAAACCCGATTATTTTAGGTTTACCCTAATTACGGCAATACAATCTATTAACGGATTAGGAAATAAGCGAGTTAAAGTTTAACCGGAAATACTATAGTACTTACCTACCCTAAGATATATTAAATTTTTAAATTAAAGCCCTAAAAACTCTAAGGGAGGATACCGTTAAAGCCGTTACGGTTATAGAAGAAAAAGCTATTAAAGTAGGCTTAAAAGAGTAAACTATTAAAATAAAGGAAGAGTAAGAGTAAACCGTTAAAGTAGAAGTATAAACCGTCGAAGCGGGTATAAAAAAAATAAACTATTAAAGCGGAAGCGGAGGAATAAACCGTTAAGGTAGAAGCGGAGAGATAAACCGTTAAATTAGAAGCGGAGGAATTAATCGTTAAAATAAAAGCGAAGGAATTAATTGTTAAAGCGGAAACGGAGGAATATAAAATTAATTATCCACTATTTCAAACTTATAAAATTATTTAATACCGAAAATTAAAATTTAAAGAAAAGATTATTAAAATTATAAACCTCTACCCTAAAACCCTCTAACTAATTAATTTACTAGAAGGAAGCTAAATAATAATAATACTTTACAACCTACAACTTATACCTAAACTAAAAGCCGCGACTAAACCTATACTATATAGGATCGTAAGTAAATAGCGAATTCCTACCGTTAATCCTATAAAGAAACTACTTATACTTCTCTTCGTAAGGCCGATCGACGTTAGTAATATCCCTATTAATATAAATAATATCGTTAAATTTAATACCGCTAATTTCAACTTCGCGGTTAAGATAAAAAATTTAAAAGTTATTATTATAATTAAAAGAGAAATCGACGAAGCGTTAAAATAAATAGAGGCGGAAATCGCGGCCAGCAACCTTAAACCGGGCCAAAGGAAATTCCAAATTACAAATTAAATATATAAGGATATTTATACCGGTAACGGTACAAAATATAAAAAATAAATTTTTAATTACTTTTTACGTATTTTAAAAAGGGATACTAGGGAAATAATAATTAATATTATAGAGGAACCTATAAATATATATAGAATTTCCGAAGAGGATACTAGAATATTTTACAAAAAAGTAGACCGGCCTATAACTACCAAATAGTAAATTAAAGCGAAAATACCTTATTAGTATTATAAATATTAAAAGGTAATAAACCCGGCGGATGCCCGCTAATTTCCTTAGTACTATTTATACAATTATAAAATCAAAGTAATCTCCGGTATAGAATTACCATACTTAAAATCTAGACTTTTCTTACCAATAGAATTGGGCATTATTAAAAAATAGCTAAATAATAACTTAAAACAGAATTTTATCCGGCCTTCCCAATTACTAGTATTATTACTAGTTATACTAATAAAGAAACTAGGCAGTAGTATCCGCATCTACGTAAATTATAGAAATATTAATAACGCTACTTTAAAAATATAATACCCGTTACTACTTATTAAAAAAACGTTAAATACTATTTATAAAGTAAAAATCTTTACTAAATTCAATATTATTATAGTATTCAACCGTATCCATATATATAAGGGTTACGAATAGTTTATAACGTTTATAATATAATTCGGACTTTACGAATTACTAGTATATCTATTCGGTTTATAGGGCGCACCAGTAACCTTTTAATACTTTATAAATAATATCCTTTATAATATATTAAATAAATTTATAACCGCTTACTTCAATAATATCCTAATTTATTCGGAAAATAAGGAAGAATATATCAAATACATTACTAACGTTTTAGCCCATTTAAAAAAGGCCAATCTTTAAATTAATATCGATAAATACGAATTTCATACTATATATACTAAATACTTAAACCTTATTATTACGCTAGGAAGTATTAAAATAAATATAAATAAAATTAAAGTAATAATAATTTAAAAAGTACTAAAATCTAAAAAAGCCCTATAATCTTTCCCTAAATTTCGTTAATTTTTCCCGTCGGTTTATTAAGAATTTTTCTAGGATAGCTAAACCCCTCTACAAACTCACTAAGAAAACGGCAACGAAAGATTAATAATAGGGCATTAAATATTAGAAGGTATTCAACGAATTTAAAATAGCCTTTATATTAATATTAATTTTAAAAATCTTCGATTAGAATAAACGGACTATTATTAAAACTAACGCGTCTAATTAAATATTAGGAAGTATATTATTATAATAGGGCAATAACAGTATTTTCTACCTAATAGCGTACTTCTTAACCAAATATAGCGTTTAAAAATGTAATTACGATATTTATAATAAAAAGCTACTAACTATCGTTAAAGCACTCGAAAAATAAAGCCCTAAACTAGAAGGAGCATAAAAGCAAATCGAAATTATTACTAACTACAAGAACTTCAAAACTTTCGCATTATTAAAGTAATTCACCTTTAAATATATAAAGCAGTCCGAATTTCTCAACTACTTCAACTTTCGTATTATATATAAGTAAGGGGCGGCAAATATACGGCTAAATACCTTAAATAGGAAACTAGAAGATAAATTATAATTTAGCAACGACGAAAGGTTAATAATACGAAAGAAATTATTAATTAATCTAAATCTTTTCGACCTAACATTCTTTAACAACGAACCTATAGACGTAATCTACCTATACTTAAATAAAATAGAGGAAACCTACTATATAAATTATAATATAGATTTTTATAATTAAAACTTAGACTTTAACAACTTTAACCTTTACAAATTCAATATTACAAAATTTACTAACGATTTTATTAATAATAATTACGCTAAATTAAATTTGATATAGGAAATAATATCCTATTTATAAAAGGATAGCCAACGGAAATAAACTCCCGAAATCGTAAAATACTTTAAAATTGCATTTATAAAATATTTAATACGGATAGGCCGAATCTATTAGAGGAAGGATATAAAAAAATACATTTTTATTAATTTAAATAATAAGGAAACTTAATTTTAATTAATTTATAAAATATATACGGCTAGACTAGGAGGTTACTTAAATAGAGAAAGGACGTATAAAAGTTTTAACCACTTTTACTATTAATTTAGGATATATTAATTAATTAAAGAATTCTATAAAGCCTATTTAGCCTATATAAAAGAGAGACTCTATCCGCACGTGGATAAAACTCTATCCGCACGTGGATCCACTTTTTCCCTCACACATATCCCTAACCCTGCCATCCCCTCCCTGCCAGCACCAGTCTCGCTCGTACCGCGACCGCCAAGCCCCCAGATTACAGCCCATTACACATTCTATCCCCTGCACAGGCCACTTTTCGTATTGCCAGCAATCCAGACCAGACTTAGCGATTTGCATCGTCGCATCGCATCATCGCTTCCTCCATCACCATCACCATCACCACCCTCCTCATAATCAATCAAACCACCATCGCGCATCACGAGATATCGCCCAAGTAAATAAAGCGCTGGCATCTGTCAACGGTAGGAAATGATCCGTCATCTTTTCTGTGTATTTCCCTAGCTAATCGTGACGCAGATGGCCGATGCAGCGACCCAGCCGACGGGTGCATACGACCGTGGCGCTCACCCCAGTCAAGCCATCGACCTCACCCTCATCGACCCCAGACTGCTACCCTCAACAGGCGATACCCCAGTCGAGCCCAGCGAGCCCAGTGAGCCTACCCCAGTCGAGCCCAGCGAGCCTACCTCAGCGCAACCCATGGAGATCGATCGCACCCCCTCAAACGAGCCCAGCGAGTCTAATGACGGTGGCGATCCTGATGGCGACGGCATTCACGACGAACGGCACCCTATCTTTACAACCCAGTATAATACCCTTGACGAGCTCACCGCAGCAGTCAAGCAATGGGGTAAAGAGATGGGTTATCAACCAGTTAAAACGCGTACAACCGATCAAGTCGCTGGTTTCGGTCCATCCAGGTGCGATTTCGTGTATTCAGCTGGCGAAATCAGGGAGTCAACTGCTCGCAGCCGCAGAACGTCAACAGCCAAACAGGGATGCCCTTAGAAAGGGGTCGCCAAAGCGCTCA